>JAHZNP010000666.1:0-42373 GCA_020615345.1 Triops cancriformis
TAAGAAAACTAATAGGTAGCCTTTTTTAAAAATACATAATAGACTTGAAATATCTAAACGAAACTTAACAGTTATACTCCCTTTCGATATAGGAATCATCCTAGCTCAAGTTAGTGCAAGGAAACTCACGATTTTGTAAAAATGATTATTCACAACAAGAAAAGGCAATGCAAATGGCTGAGTCCAAATCGTACTAAATTATCCCTTTGGAGTTTAAAATCTCGTGCAAAAAAGGACAGCGATTTTAGAACAAACCTTTGGAGGAGTTATTCTCCAACTTGTCAGCTACATAAAAGTAATTTTTATTTTACTTTTAGATACACATTATGAGTGCTACAACGAAATAATCAGGACCCGTTTCTTACAAAAAGTGCCCAAAATTCAGTTTTTATTTATTTTCTCAAAAACGGTTCAATATTTTCGACAAAAATTCCCTCATGAAAGCTTCGTCGTATTCACTAAGTGTACAATTTTTTTTAGATCCAAACCTGTCGTATTTCATTAGTAATGATTTTTGTACGGTTTGTCCCACGTGTAAACTGTCCCATCCCTCCTCTACTGGTTGATGCAAGGAGTTTTCCCCAAGGTCGTCGAACACGTCAATGAACTTTATTTGAGGAAGAGCCTTTTAAAAACCTATGTAAACGACATTCAGTTACACTACTCTACTTTAAATCTTTTTGACTTGGACGGAATGTATTGATTCCCTATACATTTACTTATAACGACGATTTCGAGCCTTGGCTGCCATTCCGCAGATCACTTTCTAGGATAAATTTACGGCTGCCCTTCATATGAACTAAGGGTTTTGGAAAGAAAGCAGACATATAACTCCTTAGGCGTCAGTGTGGCCAGTTTTAACTTGTGCTGCAGTTAACCTAGGTCACCGAGTCCCCACTACAAAAACCGGCTTTACAACGGCTCTACAAAAATTGCCCTACCTTACATAGACGAACCTACCCTACTTCAATGTCTTTAGTCAGCGGATAGTGTAGTATTTAACGCTTTTCAAATACAGTGTCATAGCCTACATAGTCGAAAGTTCAAAGCACTATGTTTGGCCTACTTTTAGTCTCGCAATAAATTTATCTTCTAAAATTAATTTACTGGTCCTGCTTGTATAAGACTATCATTAGTTACAACAGCACTTTACCTGAATATTTTCTATCCTGAAGCAACCCGAGTTTTAATTAGTAGGACCCAAAGGTACAGAGCGATTTTATTAAAAGACCTCCCGCCAAGTCTCTCGTAAAAAAAAACTCCAGGTGGAAGCTCGTTTACTAAATAGTAGTTATCTCTCGTTGCATAATCAAATACATTTTCAAGCAGTTAGTGCAGTAAAAAAATTGCAGAAAAAACACATCCGGTGTAGTAACTTTTTCCGGATATCTAGTTGAACTTCGGGCGATTGTATTCGAAACGCCTTTCTAGCTTCAACGGCATTTATTTGTACACAATAAGATTTACAAACACAGATCCGAACATTTTAAGATAAACACCTCATTCTGAGCCTTCCCATTCTGAACCGCTGTTTTTGATTCATTGTCAAGCCGAGGAGAGAAAGAAGTCACTACTTGAGTCCTGCCTCGTTCAAAGGACTTCACACTGTTAATACTGCGTGAAGGACATTTCAAGTCCTCAAGCGTTTATGTCTTAGGCCGCCTTATTTCAAAACGGCTTTGTTTGAGTTGTTGTTAAGCCGAAAAAAGGATAAACACCTACTTCTACTTCTTTCAATAGCCTTCTACATTGTTCATACTGGCGTCAAAGAATTCCGCATTAGGGCTTTACAAAAGACATGCCAGCAGGCCAATTTGGAGGTAAGCAAACCCGTGGCTCCTTTAACCCACTCTAATTCAGCTTTGTCATGAGTAAAACCACGTTTGAACATAACTGGAAAAATAAACATGTCCCAGTGCATACTGTTATGGGCCTACTCGACACCTAATAAATGTGACTCTCCCTCTGACTCTGTAAACGCTTTTTCGCGAGTTTAAGCAAAGTCGTGGTTTCCGCACCCACAGAAATATCCAACTTCTATTTACACGTCTTTCATGAACTCGAGCTATCATAAACCTAAAACTACTTGCCCGTGCCGCATTCCACTGTTCACGGCCGTCGACTCAAGAACCTTGAATTGCCCAGATTTTTCTCGAGTCGTCCGTCTCACCAGAACCCTAATCTGCATAATTACGAATCTGGTAAGTATTCATGGACAAGAAAAATAAAAGGGCTCGTTGCCTGGAGTCTAACGAGGCACTTTCAGTCGACTAAGTGAATTCGTCATGCCGGTTTTTTTCTTCATGATTTCAGCCATGAATAGGAGTCTTTCAAGACAGTAGAATCCACTAGCTCTGCACGGTGTTTTACGTTAACTTCTTCCTAGTCACTATTTTTTTTAATGCTTCTTTCGTAAGATCGAAGCGCTCTAAGCGTGGGTGACCTATAAATACGAAATACCGCAACTGGTCAAGCAACACTCGGCTCAGACGGCCTCCAAAATAGGGATACTGTAGAGAAGTCACCCTACCCGTCTGGAAGTATGCGTCTTTTTCGCTTACGGGATAGTTCTTCCCCGTGACCCAGTAACCTTCCTACGACGCGGTATGCCTCAAAGTTTGAACGGACTCAAAAACTTCTAAGCACTCTATAGGCAAGGAGCTATAAAGCCGAGCCTCTTTCGCCTTCTTCCACCCCGGTACTATCCAACCTGTTGTAACCATCGCCTAACTTAATGACATAACGGTATCCCACCTTCCTTATCGTAACCCGGGGTTGACGTGCAACAGCGGATGCCGGCAGTACGGCTGACCTGGTCCCCCTTGAAAAAGAGCCTTCGCGTTGGTGCGAAAGCTACCTGCTTAAGAAGCTTCGGCTGCGAAAATCCTCTAGTTCGTCAACATTCTTGGAAGCCCGAGAACCTGCTGTACAGAAAGCATTAAAATGAAAAATGTTCGTCTTCTTAAAAAGGAGAGCAACAATGCTATAACAAAATAAATTGACCGAAGCCGTCAAATTATGTAAACCACCTTTAAGATTCTTTTTCTGTTTATTTTGTTTTTTGCGTTTTTTTCCGAGTGTGTCTAAATTTCTAATAGAGGTACCTGTGGTGGGGAATTTTTCTTTTTAAAGAAAACCTTTAATTTCAGGATCCATTTTCCGTTTGTAGTTTCGAAACGCACTTCAGAAGTGGGTCTCGGGATGAGAACTTCTGATTTTCTTTCAACGGCAAACAAGTTTGATCCCTGTGACATTCCACCACCTGTCAGCGTTTTGCCTCGTTTTTACGCCCTTCAGTCGGGTCTTGGCAGCCGGGACACTCTTCCGTCAATAATAAAATGTTGATGAGAGCAAAAATGCCAGGATTTATGCTCCTGTTGGCATAGAGCACTTGGAATCAAGGTGGAGTACTGGGTAGAGAAGAGGAAGTGTATTGTCGTTCGTCGAAATTTTCTTTACAATTCTGGCGATAACCCTGCCCTATTATGTGGTAAAGCGAGTTGAAGAAAATGTTTTTCATGCAATGTTTCTACAGCGCCGCTTCCGCATAACATAATTCCACGGCTGTCAGCGACCCTAGGCCGTTGAATCAGTCGCAGCACCATCCTTGGCACCGGTTTAAAACACCGCATATGTGAGGAGCGTGAATGCGGCCATGAATTCCAGAAATCTGACAGCCTTGACCTGACTTACTGTGCAAGACGGGGCTCGTCGCTTTGCGGGAAGTATATTTTCGATTGTGAAGGGGAAATGAAAGTTCACACAGAGGAACACCAGAGGCCTTCCAGGTATGCAAACTAGAGCCCCAACCACCGATGGATTTTGGGTTGCACACGCTCTAGAGCCAAATGTTGACCAAAAAGCGTGGAATGGCCCCCCGAGCGGTTCCGACATTGACTTTCGACCTACAAAAGTCTGGCGTACCCATCTGCGTCCGCCATTTGCATAACTGACCCGTTAGGTTAACTAAAGAAGCGGATTGGCATTGGCCCGTTGTCGTGTAACGCAACGCCACAGTGAAACTCCAGCTAACGCGGATAACAAGGCACTTACGAAACCTGCAGTTCACATTCTTGGGATAGCGACCGTTGCACTTCCATTTCTGTTCCTGCTACGCAACGATTTATGGAAAAACTCCCGAGAGCGCTTCTACACGCATGTCGTCTGGCATAGTCTTTTAGACAATGTATAATGATCACTTCCAGCGTGCTACCAAAATTTGCAAATTTAATTACACGCGGAAAAAATTGCAACTGAAAATAAAAAATAATAAAATATATTCCACTGTGAAGCGTTTACTAAAACTATTTTTTTCCCAAGCTTGGCTAACTGATGACCTACTAGATTTGCTTTCTTAACATTCTGACATCCCTGAATCAGCGAAATTTCCCCGATGAAAATGGTTTGCTCAGAGGCACAAATCGAGTCCGTCATACCGGATGGGTCTCCCTCTTTACTTTTTGTGAAGCTGTAAAGAAACGCCCCAAAAAAGGTACCTCACAACCCATAAAGCCCAAACAGCTTTCTCTGATTAAAGCGAAGGTAACTTTTCTTTCCTGGTTTTACTTTTCAGAACCAGGAAGAAGAGTTAAAAACAAACGTGGAAGCTACTGGGCGCCACGCCGTGCAGAGTTGTACGCTTTTTGACTCTGTACACGAGCCCAACCCTATGCTTTCTCCATTTCTCCCCTTGGTCGTTCACCCTGACGTCTTTTTGCGGGTTGATAAGACCGGTAACAATTCCATGACACAAGTAGCTCAAGCCCGTGAAAAAGACTTGAAAATCCAGCAGAACCACTTTCAAACTTGGTCCATCGTTTATCCATCACGGTGTAACTAGAAAATATCCACTACGTAGACACACGGCAGTCTGGCCATTGCGTTACCTAAATTCACAAAACCAGTTATTATAAAGGTTTACCGAAGCCCCGCTTCTTTTTCTAACTGGACCGACGAAGCTTAGTAAAGACTTGCGGCACCTGTTCTACCGTAAGATCTTACGACAGTTGCGTGAATCGACCAAATTAGCTCTCTGAAATATAATAAGTAGGCGACTGAGAAAATTGGTCTCTACGCAATTGAAAAACTGCAAATAATGAGGATATTTTTTCCGAACTATGCCGAGTGACCTGGAATCCTTCTTGTCGGAGTTGGGAATGTCCCACCTCAAGATAGCTGGTTTCGCTTACCACTTACGATACTGCTATAAACCACATCCGGCTACAGCACAACCTCCGAATCATAAACACTCGAAACCATAGATATCTTTTCGCACTGTAATAAACCCATCTATCTTCAGTTACTTTTCCCATGAACGTATGTAGGCCAAAAAAAAAACGGCTGAAGAAGAACAAAATTGGAAATAAACGATGACATGAGACAGCCTTTGCTAATTGTTTGCTCTGTTATACAGGCTTCTCACTATAGTAAATAGAACATCTTACCATATGAGGGTAAGCGGAAGCGAAACACGGTTTATTTCGTCGTCCAACCGAAGCAGAAAGAGTCAAAAAGTGTCAGAAAGGGAAGAGAAGAAGGAAGGAGTCGACAAATTTGACACGAGACTAACGTTTTCGGGAGGAAAAGGAGGAAGGGATGTGACGTTCCGATACAATATAGGAAATAAGACGACAAGGACCCCTGAGTTGATAAGACGAAACAGGAGAAATTTTTACTCCTCCCAGTTAGCATTAAATTGCAGAGTTTTCTCCTCCCGTTGCGGCCTACTAACGAGCCAAACAATTTTTACGCCATTGCCGGTAAGTTGGGTATCATATCCGAGAGATCGGTCTTGGCGGTGCATGAGGAGGTCCCACCCCACCACCACCACCACTACCGAAAGCTGCGGCGGGGTGTGGGTCGTGGCCCACATGACGTATTCTTGAGTCAGTGTGTCTTCGCAGGTAACAACCGGGTATATATAGAGGTAGGGTAGTCCTTCTCTAAGTGTCAGTCGCATCGCCAAGTGTTGAACAGTGATTTCTTTCAACCTCCTCAGCGCTTCATCTTACGACGTTTAAATTTGTGTAGCTACGTGACTTTTTCAGCCTTCAAAAAGTTAACCAAACCCAAGGTAATACTTAACTGGAATAATATTTTATTTCACTCAGTTCTCCCTAGTGTTCATTCACAAGCAAACCCTAGTGCATGCCATATTTTTCCCCCATTCAACTTCGAATATATTGCGTTTTTAACTTTAAAAAAAAAAAGATAAAATGACATGGGACTAACGACAACGCAAAAAAAAACACCTAAGCTTTCACACCGTATCCTAGCTAATTCACTTACGCGGTTTTACCACACAGCACTTTCGGCACTTACGTAGCACCCAAAAATGCACCTCAGCAAGTTCACCTTCATGGGCCTCATGAGCCTGGCCCTCATCTTGGCTGCAGTAGCCGAAGATACCAACACCACTGACACCGGAATTGACAAGAACCAACGAACCATTGGAATTAGTCTTGGCAAATGGAAATTGGGCAATTTGGGACTGAACAGCTTGTTCTCGGCCGGTTCCTCATCTTCGTTGCCTTCCGGCGTCGGTATTGGTACCGGACTCTCCACCGATACTAGCAGCAGCGGCACCGTCAGTATTGGAACCGGGATCTCCAGCGATTCCAGCAGCTCGGGCAGTTCCAGCGTTAGTGTGGGCGTTTCGGGCGCCGATGCTCTCGCCGGAGGTCTTACTACTGGCTCCGCTGTCTTCGGCTGGGGCGCTTTGACGGGCTTAGCCGCATTCTTGAAAGGCGTGGCCAAGACGCGTCTCATTTCCACCGGCATCGGTATTGCTCTTTTGGCCACCGGTGTCGGCTTGATCATCGCTTTTGGAGTCCTCGCTTCCGAACTCAAACGCCGTAGCAGTGACGACACCGATGCCGCCTACGAAGACAACTATAACGCCCAATACCGGTAATGTATCCATAAAAAACTCTCCGTCCGCTCTCTCCCCTACGTGACCATCCCAACTCGGTCAGTTAGCATTTCCAACAGCGGAACACAATATATCTGCAATTAGCACTGTCGCTCTCTCACAAACATCGCAAAATGCACCTTAACTACATTGGCGACTGAAATTGGGGGGCACATTGTGAATATTTTGCCCACTTTGGTTAAAAATGTAAGCTTGTGGATTCTTGAGCAGATACCATGGCAGTACGAAGCAGTTTGGTGATTCTTTCCATCTGGGCTTGTGTGGCCATTGTTGCGTTTTACCCCGTCCTGAGCTCCGCTCAGCCGAACGGGCCTACCAGTCAGGAGAAAGGCCGTATTTTTTTGAACTCGAATGCCCTGAATACGACCCTTATTCCTATTAATACGACGGCCATTGGGTCCCTCATTGGAATTGCGGCTATTATTGCCCTTATTGTAGTCGTTGGGTTCATTTTCGTGGGTGCCATTGGACTGGGCTCCTCTGCTTTCGGAGGTTATGGTACTGGTCTCGGCAGTTATGGCTACGGTTCCAGTTACCAGCCCAGTTACTCTTCTGGCTACAGTAAACTTTCGAACCCTAATGGCTACACTTATAAAAGCCGGTAAGCCAAAAAAAAACTTGCACCCACCAAGGCACTCCCAAACGATCTCGTGCACCAGCCTCGGCACTTGACCTTTACCTTCGTCTGTGTATACAGAGCATTGATCTCGGCCAGGTCTTCACAGCCTCCTGAAGAATCAAGCCTCAGGGGGTGCCTAGGTCTATGGTAATTCCCTTCACGCATACTTGCATATATTCATTGATTAAGGTGTACAGCATTATCGGCCTCTGAGGCATAACGAATTTTGGCAAATTTCCGCTAGCCATTATTCTCCAATTCTTCACCTTTGCGCGAAACAATAATTCAGTCCTTTGACAGCAGTCCACCATGGAACTTCAAACAAACTACTTCATCTTTAATCATTTTACTATGGTGTGCCTCCTCTATAAGCTTCATTCAGTGACAGCTGATTTTAGTGACAACTTAGCGGCTATTGATTACGATAGTCGTGATATGAATTACGATATTCCTAACAACGGCTATGAAACCCAGGAGAGTCTTATTTACGATAACTACGGTCGAGACAGCTACGACAGTTACTCGCCGCCGAAGCAACATTACTATCCTCGGCCGCATTACCCTCACTACGACCACTTTAAACTCAAGTTATTGGGGGGGTTACTGCTGTTCGGGTTTTTAGCCAAATATTTCCTATTGCACAACTTTTTCTGGCATGCCAATATCAGCAAGTTCAATGTCCATCTCGGACGGTAAGCTTTTTGATTTCTGCTGACCAATTTTTTTTTGCCCTTAACTCGCAGTCTGCACTGACGATTGACGTTTTTCAAAGTTTACCTTGAAAGTTTACCTTCGTGAGAAAAATTTAATGAGATCCAGAAACCTATATCTCACATTTCCGTACTAATAATCACCTATTGACCAGACGATGGTGGGCATTGGGTTACTTACAGCAGTTGCGTGTAGTGTTTGTGCGGTCCCAGCCCTAACCATAGGAACTTCGGATACTAACCACAGCCAATTCCGGAGCGAAAATGTCTGGTTACCAGCCTGGCCTCCGAGTCCCTATCCACCGTTCTTTAACCCTCTTCCCGTTATAATTCCTCACCCCCGTCCTACATCTTCGTCACCCTTCTCCAACCAAGACAATATCGAGCTGAACAAAAAATTGGCAGCCCCTCTTGGCCTTCCGAACCTGAGCACCAAATCAACGAACAAGTTTTATAATTCAGTTTACCACCCCTCCCAACTAGGGTGGAGCGAATCCACGCTAAATGGGAAAATACCTTCCAACTATCCAGTTAACTCTAAAGACAGCCCTGCTGAACGATATTTCATATTCAGCAAGAGTAATTCTAGCCTAATCGACCACCCTTTAAATCTGAGTTACCTAGAAAGTGACAACGTGGTCCGTTCCAGTGTTGTTTTAATAGGCATTATTATTTTGCTCTTTCTTTCAACCCAATCCACCACAACCCCTGTCCAAATTTCCTCCGCCTCAGCCGGTCGAACAGGAGAAGCCAGGTAAACGATCTCTACAGCCCTCATGTACATACTCTGAATATTTCTTTAACTGCTTCTTAAGCACTTCGAGATAAGAATTTACCTTTAAAAGAACTTGACAGTCCTAAAAGACCGACATCGAAAGGTCTCTTTTTTTTGCCAAATGGTGTTAACTGACAAGTGAAACTGACGGACGATTAGCAACAGAAGTATTTTGTTCTCTGTTTCTAAAGACTAAATATTTCCGCATTGTCTATTTTTGCAAAGTAAAAAAAGCTTTGGAAGGAACTAAAGGGAATCACGAAATCTGATCCCCATGACTGGCTGTGAATGTTAAACCGTTAACACCAGATTGTGCCTTACTGCTTTAAATACCGGCGCAGGCTCATTAAAACTCATTCCTCAATTAGTATTTCGCTAGTTCCTAGCTAGTTCCTTCTAAGCTCTTTTCGTGTTACCAATTAGTGGCAGAATTAGAATCTCGAGCCATGCAGACCCATTACAGAATTGTAGCCTTCATTGTAACCATCGCAGTCACCCTTTGGCCGTTTGCAAAAGCCTCTGAAGATTATCAAGATTATCATCAAGCAGACGAAACGTCAGAAGTCGACCCTCGCTTACTTGTTGTCGTACCATCGACCGGTGTCCTCACGAACAATACAACTGCTGCGCTTTTATCAGTCCTCAGCACTGTGGGCCTAGTTACAGCTCTTGTGGTCGTTCTGTGGCTTCTTCTAACGACTCAAATTCCTTTAAATCGCTACGGCTATGGCGGCTACCATAACCGATATCCCAATTACAGGAACGGTTATTACGGTGCAAGCCAACAATCCCCTGGCCATAGCACCAGTTACCAACGCAGGTCTTGACGCTCACGCGTGCGCAATTTCCACACGATCCTCCCACATAATTTCTCTGAAACACCGCACTTAAATACCTATTGGACTTTTATAATTAATAATTGGGGTGTTTACGTAGGTCCACCAGCGATAGCATTGACTGGTCCAACCTCAACATCTTGGACTACATTTCCATGATGGAAGAGATGTGGCGCAAATTTGACGTTAAGGATGTTGAATGCCAAAAGCGTGTCCTCTGCGAATTGCACCAAAACCGTGACTCCTTGGGCAATCCTGCTGAGAAAGTCGTCAATGCTTTCGGGTAAGAAATTGGTGAAAATCCGATCCTGCTTTATGCACAGAACTTCAATTATTATTATTTTTTATTATTATTTTATTATTATTTTATCTTATTTATTTTTCTATAGATACCTCCGTTACTTGTCGTTCATGAAATTGCCGTCTGACATGAACTCCCTCTTGGACGAATACCAAGAAGCTGCTGACAAGGGACGCACTTTCAACAAAGACTGCGGTGAGATCTACAACGCCTGCAACTTCTCCTTTAAGGACACCTACCTTAAGTACGTGGGCAACAAGAGCAACAACTCACTTTAAGTGACTTACATCGCACAAAAGTCACCCAAAAGCCCAAGCATATCATACTGTTCGGGTGTTATTGACAGTTACACACAGAAAAGTTGTATAAAGCCAGCGATGGTTGACTGAATCTCATGGGTAATCATCAGTCGCCGTTCTTTTCGAGTGTGTCTTTTTTATTGTTGTCCATTTTTATTTCTTACACACGTCTTGAGACAGTGTCTTCCCCCTTTCAGGCATCCACTCCGTCCAATTTCATGTCAACTATGATGTACCTCTACTTTTTAACTTAAAACACTTTTCAGTGATCTTGTTGCGCCCAGGTGGCGATTACGAAGATCCGGTTGTTTTTCTTAAACCTTGTACGTAATTTATTCCGAAGACATGTACTTCACAGTAAACTTATTTAAATGAAAAACCTGTCTCGTTTTCCTTCATTATGCGAAAGAGACTACGTGACTTTCGGTTGGAACCCATTGGGTGGAGTCACTCCTTGTGCTGTTACACGACAAAGGTTACCAAAAAGCCGCCAAGATCTTCGTCATCTACTACTTCGTACCTTTTCAGCAACTCTAGAAACAGTTCCTGCGCGCAGAATTACTATACAAATGGGCCTACAGAACTTGCTACACTTCTCCTGATTATACAATTTCTGGGAAAACCCTCTTACCCAGTCTCGCTTAAGCAGGTCACCTCTTCAACCAGCCACGACTTCGCCACGACTTACTCCGGGAATCGGGTTTCTGAGCAAGCTCTGGAAAAACTACAGAGCGTTAAACAAAAAAGCGAAGAACAATTCTTTTCGGAAACGAGTGTTTAATAATATGTATCCAGATTTTTAATTTAGATTCTTGCATATTCTATGTATAAGATTAGTTTATTATTGACATGTTTAATGAATATGCATAACGGTTCTTTGGAATGCGAAACGAAGGCAGGTAAATTCTCGCATTTAAGTAAAAGCAGCCGACGATGATCTCATTTATACCTCATTCACAATTCCGATTTTTATGAATGATTCTCATACTGTGTGAAATAAAATTTAGGAAAAAAATATTCAGAAGTTGATATAGATCAACTATAGATCAACAAGGTCAGAAGTTGAGATAGATCGAATAAATTATGTAGTTGAAACTTATTTACAAAATTCCACAGTTTTAAATACGAATTGTGCAGAATACACGTAGACTATTCACGTTGTACACTATTCAGCCTATATCTCGTTCTCTAACGGTTGGCGCATTGACCGATAATACGGCGAGATGTCTGGGAAGTCGGTTCCATGAACACGTAGACTGATAACATTGATATCAAGTTGCAAGCACTGTGGCTGTGGAATGAAGCAGTTCAACAGTCCAGAGGTCAAGGTCGAGGTGAACGGCATAATTTGAATAGACAGACAGACGTCCTCTTGGAGGTTACCCAAATGAATGGACCTGTTCCTGTCTTCAGTTCATTTTACGAGCACTGTGTAAATAACAGATGTCAGTAAATAGCTTACAACAATCTACTATTTTTACGATATAGGAAACTTTTTAAATAAGGAAAAAAGAAAGGCACGTTAACTTGTGCGGTATATCATAAAAAGTTAATTATTGTAATCGAACGAGTGTGGATCTGTGCAATTTAGTAAGTGCGTACAAGTAGGATACTTTGTTTAAATGCTCGTAATTATGATAGTTAAGCAACGCTAGAGATTTTCCTACACCTGCTTAAGTTCATCATGCAGCTCGTTTTGGGCACCTTGACCGCCGGCAAGAGGCGCAAGCCCACGCGGGTCAATTCAGTAAAAAAAATACATTCTACAAAATTACAATACCACAAAATGGTTTAAAAACTGCACTGGATGACAGATTGTATGAGCCAGGGACATTTTCGACGCAGGACACTCTTCGTAAAGTTATAAGCACTGAATTTAACTATTGGGTCACTCGAAAAGTCCGTGCAGTGATTCGACCACTTTCACATTCAAAAAGCCCCCGTATTTCTCTTGAGTGCCCGTACGCACTTTTTTGCTCACAAACTGAGAAGACGGGTGATATGTTAACCAAAGTTTTGTGATTTTTGACTTAAATATGAAGTTTCCATTCAATGCTGAAAAAAGAACGGTACCGCTGTAAATTATCGCCATTTTTGCGTTATAATTTCCACAAATGTCTCAACGCTTCAGAAACGGCTAGAAAAATTTGTGCAGCTTATGGCCCTAATGCTCTAAAAGGACCCGTGGTTTCAAAACGGTGTCCGCTGTTTCGAAGGGGAATTTGTTTATGGTAACGCCACGGCACTTGTGCGAACGGCAAACAGTCCATCCTCCTTGGAACGTTTTGTGACCCACCGCAGGGCTTTCGCAATAGGAAATTTGGCGTGCCTTTGGTTGAGGTCTTTTTATAAACTGTACAGTACTCTCCACATAAAACGACACACACAAACTGACCTATCCTAGCTCCACACAGATGCGTGCCTAAAAAGTGCGAACAGCACAGCAAATAGCATGCAGTGGGAAGGCAACCCTCGAACAGGTTACTGGAATTTCTGTGTTTGAATTAAATCCGTCGGGTTGGGAGAATTTCCGTCGACCAAAGCAACAAGGGATTTGAATTAATAGTTGGTGCTACGGATAAATATAAGACCATCTCATCATCAAACGTTTATTGAAAAACATCTTACACATTCTTATTTATCAAAATGAGAAATCGAAGATTGCACCGGTAAATAATTTTTGTGAATATTATCTGGAACTCCAATATCGCGGGCTCAGACGAGTCATTCGGTTTCGCGCAGCATGTTATTCGCTGTGCTGTTCGCAACGTTTAGGCACGCATCTGTGTGGCGCTAGGATAGGGCAGTTTGTGTGTCGTTTTATGTGGAGAGTACTGTACAGTACACTCTAGTTAATTGCATGCCAGCCAAAAGCGTCGTTCGCTTAGTTACGGTTTTGTTACGATTTTTCACGTCCCATTATATGTATACAGGTTAAGTTTGAGTTACAATCCGCTCAATAGGGCTTTTACCAAATTAAGCCCCTCACGGAAAGAGTTGGCGAAATCCGCCATTTTGGGTCCATTTCAGTTGAGGTAAACAAACAACAAACAATAACAAACAGTTTTCCGTGATATTGGTTTTGCTCACAGCTTTTACAACTAGCTCAGGTAAAAACGAAAACAAAAAGACAGTTGTTAGATAATCCGGACCTACCTTAGACTTAATAAAGTCTGAAAAATGACCAACTGTTGTGTTCCTTTATGTAATGAACATTGAGGACGATCAAACAAAGGAAAGCAAGGGCCTAAGATAACATTTAATCGATTACCAAAGGAGCCAAAGTGACAGGGGAAATTTTTTCGTGTATAAAAAAGAACTTTAGAACACCTTTTAGGGTAACTTAACATAATTTACTTTTATTTACGTCTGAAAATGTGGACCCAAAATGGTGGAATTTCATTTCTGTGAGTCTCGCTAGATGTCGCTAGTGAATTTGGTAAAAGCCCTATTGACTACACGGTTTGCGCTTCTGGAGTTAGACGGTTCTACGATTACTGACGAAAGCCTATTTCCCAGTAATTACACTTCCGCTTTCTTTATAAGGCTAACAATTGTCCCAAACATATGTAACACAGTTACTCGCCACAAGATGGCGCTAGAATCGCTAGCGTGTCTTCGCTTCCTCTGCGCTCGAACCCGTAAAATCATGAAACGCGCAATCGCGCTCATCGCCACAAATATTCGAGCGCGCTCGCGGCAGCTCTGGGCACGTGGCAGCTGGACGAAAAGGAGAAATGCTGTAGCAGGAAATCCGCAGACTTATTAACGCATACCTTTGATCCTTTTTCTGGACCATACGTAGTTTCCACGATACACATTTTTTACTTAAGTCATTGTGTACGTCAAAACTGGTAGGGAGAGGGCCCTAAAAACGGCTTCACGTACAGTACCATTGAAAAATTCCTGGCTACGTCCCTGGACAAGCGCGATTTCTTTTACAGAAATTGAGCTCAAATGGTTTCGACACTGATAGAGCTTTGGCTCGTAAAAATCTACAACCGTATTCGAATCTATTACATAATAATAATAAAAATACTATTATTTTCATTGGCATAACGAACTAGTGTAGAAATGTTACACAACTATTTATTTTTAATTAATATAACAAATTAGTCCTTCCTGCACAATAAATGTAAAAACACTCGAACTTGTGGACAACGCAAAAACTACATACAGGAAACGGTCTACTTTAAACGTGAAAATAAATTAACCTCTTTTGTAATGCTCCAATTATTTCATGGTTTGACAATAAAAGAACCATCAATAGCCGGCTTTAGCGATGGTGTTATAAGACAGGAAGAACATTTCCCCGATTTTAACACATAAAACTGTTATCCTTAAAAAAGAATAATACATTTGTAAACGAAATTGAGGTTTGTACTTTTGAATTTAATTTTCGCCGTAGAATGAACTTGGTTGCTGAACATTTCCACTGAGAGTAGGGTTTTATTATGAAATTGATGGATGCTCTAACAGGCGTAACCTGAACAATTTTGTTGGAAACAATAAGGAAGAAAATCGAAGATAATTCGAAGATAATCGAAGATATCTATAAAATTGCCCTTACTAGCTTATAGCGTAAAAAATATACTAATTATATAAAAAATTTACAACTCTTTGATACTTACGCCCAGTAGACAGTGGCATACCAAGGTCAGATGGTACCCGGTGCTAAACATTTCTTGTCCCCCCCCCCCCACACACACACAAAAAGTGTCGTTTGGACTAGTTTCGCTTGGAGTTTATGATATGTACATTCTCCTATACTCGACATTATAAAATACAAAATTCGGGAAGAGGGGATGGTAAAATTGTTGATGGTAAGTTTGTTGTCTCAAATAAAAAGTTTAAATACGTATTACGTTGACGTGTTGATGTTAATTTTTTGCCTGACGAATTTATTTTATAAACTTATTTTAATGAATATTAATTTTTACAGTGTTGTGAGCATCGCACACCCCCAGAAAAAAAAATCCCATTTTGCCACCCTCTCAGTGATGGTATCCGGGGGCGCCCCGCACCCCCCTTCCTACGCCTCTACCAATAGAATACTTCACAAAGTGCTAAACGGACAGGTAGTAAGCCTACATATATGTATCATATTGGCGTGGTACGCACGGACGATGTTTGGGCAATTTTCTGTCGCCCTCACGCTAAACAACAAGTAGAACTACAAAATGGACCTCAGTTTGTGGAACATCACGGTAGAGGCTCAGCCTCAATATCTAGTGAGTACTAAGAGACACGCCAATTTCCAGTTCACATCGTCTATTTCAGGTGTCTGCAATTAATCACATAAATTTTAATTCACTAACAGCGTTTATGAACATAGAGAAAATCTGAAAAAAGTACATTTGCGCTTACTCCTTTCCTCTATTTACGGAACCCATATGACTGTCGCAAAAATCTGTTACCAAAAAGACCTGCCCTTAGTTGTTTCAGACTACTCTAACAGGTGTCACCTCATCTTAAGGCAAAGCTTAAACAGAAGCTCTAGTTCACTGGGTTTCATGTGGCAGAAGTTGCACCTGTACCTTATTATCCTAGTACAGTCCTATTCTTCGATTAAAGAAAAACAACGAACACAGTCTCCGAGAGAAGCCGTATTTTCACCCTCGGGAATAAACTCATGTTCTTTCTGGCAACTATCTTCTAAACGGGTTCTCTTTTCTTCTGCAAATCCTCACCTCCCTCAGCTTCGTTTCACTAATTACTCTGGAATGGGTTTACTTAGCGATGCATATCACAATACCAAGTATTACAGGAAGGGCAACGGCACTTCTTTAAGACCACGGCCCGTATTTTTCATGTTTTCGTTACGGAAGCGGAAATGCAATTCACGGCTTTTCAGCTTATTGCACCTTAAAATTGTCAGTTCCATTTTCCCCCGACAATGAACCAGGACCAGTAATAACACATCCTCAGCTAATTATTGCAGCTACAGCGAACTTGTACACACAGGTTACGCGTCCCAGGATCGCAATGCGACTACTGTACTGTACTTTTCGCCAAAATCTCTTATCGACAATTTTCTTGGCCCCTCCTCTCATTATATTGGGATCACAGAATTAAAGAATACCTTCTTTGCTAGAAGGCTGGGATTGGCAACACTGAAAGACCAGAACTGTTATCTTCAAAACCTGTTTTTCCTACTCTGAATCTGTGCCCCCTTTTTTCCCCTCCCCTTAGATCCCATGGGCTATTAACACTCACGACGAAAGAACGACGAAGCGCCAAACTCGGCGTCCAGCTTGAATAGTTTCTTTCCATCCATGCTCCTGCTAAAACACAAACACAACACTCGCTCGTGGTCTTCATACCGAACAAGCTAGGAAAACGCGTTTTGTCGGTGCGTGACCATTTACTGATCTATCACACACTTCCTACAGTAGTTCTTGGTGAACAGCAGTGAAACGAGACGTTTAACAAATTCTTCAAATTTAAAGCAGTAAAATTTCGTCAACAAATAAAAGTGTGTAAGTGCTTCTGTATCCGTTTGTACTTGGAAGGCCGATTCTCAAGCCGCATGGTCTAATTTGCGCGGGCTATGTAAGTTTACATGCACCCAATTAAGTTTACATTACAGTGCGACGAAGTTCATCAATTGTTAGTAACGTGATACAAAACAGGCGCGCAATGTTTGGGAGAGTAACGCGTAGATAATAGCACGGTGGGATACCTTAACACTTTAACGTTTAAAAGCTTTTACTACGTTTCCCATAACCAGCTTAGAACTTGACCGCTACAAAGTACTTGGACAAAATCCCCCAACTCGACCCCAAATCCTACATTCGCTGACCAGCGGACTACTTAGCTAGTTTTCCTGTTGACAATTTCCTCGTTTCTCCTAAACTTCCTAGTATTCAGCAAAGTGGGCAGGTAAACCTTGCCACCGTTTTTCCGAATTGACACCACTTGCCGACAAAACTCCCCAAAATTCTACTTGCCTAGTAGCCTAGAAGGTGAAACAAAGCTAGTTTTTCAGTTTTCGGACACATGTACTACGAAGAGTAGTAAACCACCCCTCCGGCCAGCCCTTTCCAAACAAAGTTGACTCACGAGTCATCTTTGTCCTCTGGCTATTAGTGCTGGATAAAGAGCAGGATGTGTTCGGTTTCCAAGGTAGCAACAAGCAGAAAAACTGAGATTTAGGGGGGCACTGTGTTAAGATGCTAATGCAACCTGAAAAACTTCGCTGGCCCCGGGTAGCAGGTTTTCTGGTTCACTGACCGACGGGGTCTGTGAATTTTGGCCCTTCGCACGAGACCTAGGCTCAATCTTCGAACACAGGTTTTAACCTCAATACCCGTTCTTTAGTCGGTTTTGGCTATTTATAACGCACGGCCCTGACAAACCTTTTTTTTTACTATGAATTTGGTTACCACTCCCTCCCCCGCTCGTCTTTCGTTCTGGTAAGGGTCTTACCCTTTTGGTACCTGCGCGACGTGCGAGACACTTCGTAGCATGATAGTGACCTTCAGCATTTCCTTTTTTTGTCTAGGTGCTATTCTCATTAGTGTGCACTTTTCGTCATCGTAATGGAGCTAGGCCCAAGAACCCCGCCTCTGCACAAGCTTACCACGTGACCTGTGATTTGGACATCGGAATAAAGACCGCGAACCCAAAGAGGGAGACGATTCTGCAAAAGTAAGCATTAGTTTATAAACAATAAGTAATATATTTAAATAAGAGGTGTTCCTAAAAGAAAATATATTTTTTTCGTCGAGAGTCTCATTAGAGGAAGGCTTAATATCCAAATATTTCCAATTTTAAAAAAAGTAAAATGATGATTTAGTATTAAAAAGGAAAAAATTAAAGTAAATATACAACTAAATAAAACTGGAGTGAAAATCAACATACGTAAAGGAATTTATGTTCGACACCCTTTTCACTATTGGGATCGTGGTGATAATTGGAAATAATAAAATAAAGGTTAACATTTCAATGAAAAGTAAAGGAACAGCGCGATAGTTGGATTGGTTTAAGCTAAGCATTTGGAAAATATGCTGCCACTTTTTTCCCTAATTATTAAGGGTGGCAACTCGTTTTTCTTGGCGCAAACCACGCGTAACGGCCCAGATTGTACCTCGCTGAGTTCTCATAATGTTTGAACTTGTTGGTATTCAGTCTTTCCTGGAAGATTTGTTTCACTGTACGTGAGCAGAGCTTCAAAACGGGAGGATCATTACGGTGTCTGCCAAGTGTCATCACCTGGCTTCTCTTTTTTTTTCTTTGGGTGAAAAGTTCACGAGGGAACCAATGCACAGTGTAGCAAGAAAGCCATGAGATGAACCAAGGTAAATATTGTAGATTTAACATGAGTGTAGAGTGTTTTTGGATACGAGTAAGGGTTTCAACAAATATATTGTGGAGAATAATAAGTTCCAGTAAGACTTGTTTTCAAGTTTCTGCATTTACAAATAAAGTTTATGATACCAGTTTTTATTTCCTTGGTATTCAAATAATGCAAGTATTCACGCTACGTACTCATGTTGAACGAATTTTCCATGAATTTCTGTGCAAAGCTTAATCTATGTAGGCGATCAATTTCAGCGGAAGGCAAAACAGGTTATGTTATATAGTGACGCGCTTTTTCAAGAGAGGAAAAAGATGCAAATGCAAGAACTTTCATGGTGTACGATGGACAAGGGTTCCAAGTTGGCGCTGTAACAAAAAATGTGCACTTTCCTTGAATCGACAACAGAAGGATATTCTGTACAATGCACTGTGACGAAGGAAATGCGTAACAGTCCTATAGCGTGTGGTAAGACCTGAAAGGTTATGTCACTCCGACCTCTTATCACTTACACCTGTTTCCAAATGGGCAGACTGGAAGCTTTATGTAAATTCTATGGGCGTTCGTTGAACTCTAAAAATTATATGCCCAGGAACCGTTTGTGCTAGATATTTAATCGATGTTTAATATAGAATACAGGTAACAACTGATGGTTCTGTACCCAAAGAAGCTAAACTTGTATTTTGCGTGTCAGCTAGTAGTCTAAAACTGACATCCCATGAACGTATAGTGCAGTACGTACGTTACTTGAGGAAGGGTGTGTTTAAGTAGCAAAATCTTGGTGTACTCTAGAAAGGCAGTGGTATGTGATTGAGTCTCATTCGACTCTCAAGTTTTCGAAGAACTCTCGGTTTTCGTAAAATCAAGACAACCACATTGCTAAATATTTTCTTTTCAGTCAAATAGGTAATACAAATTAAATTATCAATTGCATCCCAGTATTTCACGTAGGGGTGACATATGCACATTTGAACTAGCAACGATTTTTTCATTTTCCACTTTTTATACAAACTAAACTATAATTTGGAACCATATTCACTGCAGCAAGAGCGCCCACACTATCAGGCGAGCTACTTTATGTTTGATGAAAGTGAAAAAAAAGTCAAAGATCGTGAAAACCAGCTGCTTCTCCTTTGTCTAGTTTGTCAGTTGACATATTGACATGGGTCTCGTCCTCATGGTGAAGACATTCAGTTTTTTTTATTATTATCGTATTCATCCAAAGTATTTAATTAATTTACAATATCATAATAAGTCGGAAAATATTTATAACCCTAATTTATTATCCGACGAAATATAACAGCTAATTAATGAATATCATACAACATATCGAAATATCTCGTAGAAACTTATAAACGTAAGCTCAGTCATTCTTACAACTGTTTAAAATCCATTTGAGTTAAAAAGAATCGCTAATTTCTTTACGGATGCTCTTTGATTTGTTCGCCTCGTCTAAAAGTACTTCAGAAAACTGGTGACCAATGTTTTTAAGTTATTATTGACCGATTCATTACACTGTAAAAAAATGTTTTGAGAATTTACAATGATTCGTTGTGCAGCAAAAAAATACAAGGACTTCACTGTGAAAATACTTACAAAACTGATTTTTTTAACACGACTTCGTTGTAGAAATACATTAAAAGTATTTTTACAGTAAAGTCCTTAAAATTTTTTGCTGCAATTGTAAATTTAAAATTTTTTTAACAGTGTATATGTTCTAGCAACTTGTTGAATGTTTACTAATGTTTCTCCTGTCCTTTTCCTAGGTTATTTATCTGTTTATTCGCTCAGCATGCTTCGACTTTTCATTACGGTGCTATTCTTCTACTGGCCGGCTTTGGCCCAAACGGAGTCGCCAGCTAGTCCTTATCCTTACTGGCAGCCTATCGGCACCGGCGCCCCACTATTCATCAACTACTCAGACTACCAAAGCCAACAAACCCGCTCACCGTCGTTTGCCAACTTTTCGCCACATCTGTTTGCCAACCAACAGCGTCGTGTAGTGGATCGACGACCTCAGCTTCCATTTATTGTGGAACGCTACAACCCTCCAAGTACGAATCTTCAGCATCCAGTTACGTATCCTCCACCTTTTCCCCCAAAGGATCCTCGATTCCAGCCAGTACCGCCAGAGAAGTATACACACTGGAAACCTGAATATCCGGATAAAAACTATAATCCCCATTTGCCCGTGCAACGACCTGGTTTTGATTCGAAAAAGCCTACCAAGCCGACAAAAGAATGGTCGTGGAGTCGCTTTAAGCCTTATATTCGTCGTCCCCCGGCATCCATAGACAAAATCATCGATGGCGGACTCCTCTTAGGGTTTATCCCCATCCGTTCGCTTGTTAGTGTAACGGCCGTCTGGTCCCTTGTTTACTGGCAGTTGTCCCGTACCACGACGCCAGTGGTACGCCTGCGTAAAGCTGGCGATCACGAAGCAATGATTCTAAAGAAAGATGCGAAGCTCTGGCTTGATTTGTTACTCCAAACTTGGTTTCTAGATGAAGATTCCTGGAGTCACGAAGAGTGCTTGAAGAGAACGCTGTGCGAAATGGGACAAGATTACCTTTACGGGTTATCCGTCCCTAGTTGGATTGACAATTCCGTCAAGTAATGATATTGAATACTTGAAGAAAGTAACAAAGCCCGTCAAATTTAATAATTATTCTTGTAATAGGTCCATGTTTGAGGCTAAAGGCTGGGGTGAAGTGGAAGACTTTTGGGATACCATGACCAGCAAGGGGAATCAAGATTGCCGGGAAAGGTACAATCATTGCCCATGGTCATTGAAGAAGTTGCTCGCGGGAGACGGAACGGAGACGGAGAACGATGAAAATGGAACGGAGACGGAGAACGATGAAAATGGACTCTAATCAAGTGCCCGGAAGAACCAAGTGATCAAGTTCCAAGTTGTCATACTTGGACGGAAGTGACAGGTGTCCTTCATTTTCGGCAGTATTTACCCAATGACTTGAATATACTGTGAGGGGAAAATTTGCTCGATGTGGTGTAGTTAGAACACAGTGACTCAATGAAGCAAGACCGTGCAATTTTGTCACCAATCCCGTCACCAGCAGGTGCGAAACAAGGATATCTAGCCAAAAGATGTGTGCGCAAGTTATATTACTGATAGTTCTGGACTCAAAGCGACAAGTGAAACGTTTTCGGTTTATAGGTTTGATGCAGGAAATGAGTGACTTCCACTTAGCAGTAAATTATTTATTGAGTATTAAACTGACATTTTGTGATGAGTCGAGTGACTTTCGAATCTTTTCGGTTCAGGAATGAGTGTATTTATTGAAATCTGGGATTATTGAGCCAATTGTGCTCAAAAAAAGTTTTGTGATTTTATACAACATTAATAAACAAAATGTATAGTCGATTTTAGCAATTTGGCATTCATAATTCTGTATCCAGTAATGCTTTGTCAATTTCCTAAGCATGTGCCTGTTCGCGGAACAAGCAGGACAGATTCCAAAGAAGAACTTGAAGTTGGTTGGACCTTTAATATTTCTCACCCAGAAATATTAAATATTTTTGCTAGAATGCTGTTATCCATACTTAGCCCTTTCTGATGCATTTATTTGCCGCCAATTTACACAGCTTATCAACGCTAGCTCAACAGAAGCCCAGTCGCAAACTAATTTTTACTACAGTGACCACTTGAAGATTTTTCGACCAATAATCTCAACTAGCAATATCGGTTAACAGCACTTCCATGAAGAGAACACATTCGCCAATGGTGGTTGATTATGTTCACTAGGACAATGCGTTACACCTACCTAGTACTCGTCGAAGTAGGCAGTCTAAACGAATGTTTGTCTACACACTTCTCTCTTAAGTGCTTTCTACTATCTGCTTGTCCACTGTTGAAACTACTTACGAACTCAATCAGAAAGATTTTCTTAAATCGCTCTATTACTGGCGCTGTGGAACGATTGCTACGGATAACTAACCACAAATGTAATGTGAATTAAGATTCAAGAAAAGTTAGAAGTTTAGAAGCGTGAGAATTAACACGATAGCCGCTATTTTACCTCATATGAAAGATTCCTCATTATAAAGCCTCATTCATTTTGGAAATATGCACAACTTTATTCAACCCACACTAAGCGTACCTACTTCTTGGAGTCTTCTCGGATTGACTTAACTGTCACGTACTGAGAATGTCATTAGAACTTGCTGCGTATACGAAAACTATCTATCATGAGTACAGCAGATGTGTTTTTTTTCTGTTGTACAGTAGAGTGAAGGGAAAAAAAAGACAGGGTCAGCGCGCGTAAATGACGGCTACATGCCTCGACATCGTTGAGCAAGGCTCGTGCTGCAACAGTCGCGGGGCATTGCCAGCATTACATGGACGTGCCCGCACGCGCTATACCTCTTTTCCCTGTCTGTTTTTTTTCTTCCGTAATCTACTTTACGGATACGTGTTTACGTATCCATGTGACGTAACTAGTTTTCACATTATTTACACATTACCATGTGACGTAACTAGTTTTCGCAACTTAAAAAACAGCACGTGCAATTAACTTATGTGTTGTTTCGTTAAATGCATTTGTTTAAGTAAATGGATTAGTTGCAACCAAACCTTCCTCTAACAGGCGTTTCGTCCGGGACATGTGGACCTTACCCACAATAGGCGACCGTTCATTATAACAATTGCCAAAATGAAACGAGGTTTATAACGAAGTAACATTTACTGGTTATTTTTATTTTTCTTCCCAAATAATAGGGCAGTTTTAAAAAAGGCAAACTAAAGAATACAATTATTAAAGTAGGACCTATCTTCTTCGCTAAAACCATGTCTAAACTAATATTCTACACGTCACTCAGTGTTCGTACTACTGATTCATACTGGCGTTGGATAAATGAAATGCTGATAAGAAGGACGCTTATTATTGATTGTCTAGAAAAATTAATACATAAGAACAAATTCACACCTACTATTTAGGGATTCCGGGCATAACGAACCTATCTTCCATTCCCTGCAGATTTGTTACATCAAAGGCACCACAAGTGTAAAGTAAAAAATATCGTTTCACTAATTCGCATAATATAAACTGGCCACCAAAAATGGATTTAGTTCGCAATAATGGCATTACAAAGCACTTCATTTCCTAGAGAAGGTTATTATTATAAAGCGTGAAAAAAGGCGGCACACAAACAGCGTTATTCACCAGTGCCTTACTTGAATGTGTACATATATCTAGGGTTTCTAGCTCTCTTTCATTCTAACATAACAGTTTCTTTACTTGGGTGCACTTGCTTCCACTTGTCCAATCGATGTAATGTGTTGGTATCCACAATTAACAACTTTTTTTACACGACTTCTCTATCTAATGTTAGTCTTAGTCTTAATGTATCTTTCCCTTGCAATAATGAAGAACGTTAATAATCCAAAGGTATTTTCAGTGGGTATTGCGTTCTCCAAAAAGTTATAATTAATAAACAATCAAGAAGTGATTCTATATTTTGTTTTAAATTGAAGCTTTCTAAATTATATTTATATATTTTTGCTAAGGTATTTAAAGCGAAAATATTTAAGCAGAAGCCAGCCAAGATCCCTGCTGATGCTGAGATATTGTACATAATAAAAATGAAGTTATCTTAGATTTGGTCAACTCTCTCAAAATGTTTCGCTCCTATCTTCCCGAAGTGTGAATTAGTTACTAAAAAGCTATTCGCCAAATCATGAATCTCCGGAAGTATTCCTTCCGGAAACAAGTCTCCACAGTAGTCTTCCTGGTTTATCCATAAAGCTCGTTTCGGGGTTTTCTAATGAGAGTGGTTGCTTTAATTATCCGAATCCCCAAACAGATCCTACCGTACTGGCGGTGACACGGTAGTCAACTACCGGATTTTTCGGTCCTTGCCTCTTCTTGAAATTAGTCTATAACACCACTGGAACGATTACAGTAGCAGTGAAGCGCATAAAGAAGAACATGTGTGCTCACACATAAGCTTTTCTTCAATGTCGCGAGAAGTTGCAGGTTCGGGGCATGGTTACGGCGCAGCAATAACAGTATCACCCCCAAACGCATGTGTTACAGAGCGTTCGAGCCAAGCCAGCTAACCTCACTCACCCATGGCGCTCATATATAAGCTCAGAATCTTCCGTCATCTATCTCATCACTTGCTTGCCTACTGAGTAACAGCAAGCAATCCTACTGGGCAGTGATCAGTGTTATCATAAAGTGTACTATTAGGACGAAGTAGCTCAGTGCATCAGAATTTTGCCTGCTAATTCTATACCAGGTAAATATAAACTTCAACAAAATATTGGTTCAGTTAATGGCCTACGCGTACAGATGCGGATTTGCTAACATGGGGCATTAAAATAAGACACAAATAACATAATTTTTTGCTGTGGTTCTGAACTGGAGTAACCTTTCTCTTGAACCCTTGGTTATCTCAGGGTAAGTGCAGATTGCAACCCCACCATCCCCTGAAGTGATGTCTCAATACAGAATACGTCCCTTATGGCAAGCGCTTCATGAAAACGTGCAGGCAATTTATGAATGTACAATTCTTTCTACCTGAGCTCTTTCGCTGTTAAGCATATTTTCAAATTGGAGTCTTCATGAATTTTAAACTGCATGGAGGGATTTCTCATACGAAGGAACAACACCGTTTACACTGTATTTGAAAGACAAAGTTAATTAGGCACTTTCAAAGGCAACGAAGGACCAGAACATTGAATATGTACGCAGAACCGCAAAAAATATATTTTTATAATCGAATAACGTTGATGTAACTTGAGCACCAATAACAACAAAGTGAAATCTACTTGCCGTTCGTAGAAAGTAGAAATTTACAAAACGATAGGAGGGGAAACGGTCTGTGAGCAAATATGACAAACGCACTCACGGATTGAGTTCATAAATGATAATCTTGACAATTTGAATGCCAAGATGTGTACTCAATACTTTCTGGCATGACGAACGCCACTTCCTAGATACTTTACAACCCCACACTGGCATGACTTCCCATTAGAGCATATCCGAGTGTACCATGTGTGGAAACCTTAATGCGCGTCTACCCACCACGCATGTCGTAAAGCTAAGTAGTGGTTATTTAGACGGCCAGTAACGCACCCAAACTGACGCTTCTCGGTTACTGACCTTCTAGTAAACTGCGAACTGACAAAACTAAGTTTACAGAAATTTATTACTGTTCATTTCTCAGGTTGCTCTCGCCTCCAGAAATGGCCCTAGGATGGACCGTGCTTGTTTTTGGTGTGCAATGTGTTCATTGGACCCACGCTTCCCTCTTTCCCACTTACACGGAGGACGTCGAAGATTTAGAAGATGCTGAGGGTCGCTTTGGCATCATTTCGGTAACCCACAACCCC
This sequence comes from Triops cancriformis, assembly GCA_020615345.1. Taxonomy (NCBI): domain Eukaryota; kingdom Metazoa; phylum Arthropoda; class Branchiopoda; order Notostraca; family Triopsidae; genus Triops; species Triops cancriformis. Next base: position 26,128 of record JAHZNP010000666.1, read on the forward strand.
AAAAATCTGTTACGTTTACATAATAAATTTCAATGTAATTGTTGCTTACAGCTGAGCCCTTCCACATCCACTGCCAACTATACCATTAACTTAACCGGTCTTCTTTTGTTGGGTCTCGCATTAGCCTCCGCCCTTACTCTATGGGCTTATCTTTCCCAATTTTTCGGTTCTAAAGGCTACGGATCGTCTTATGGGCACGAAGAAAGTTACGGTGGTTATCAAAAAGTGAGTTCGTTCATCTGCGATTTCAGCAAACAGTTCCATGCTCAGTATTTTTTTTTAAACTCATCTAACCCGTAGAATTGAAAAGCGAATCGTAATAATTACTGAGTTTTCTAACTTGGTCTTTCGTTACTTTATGTTTACTTCATGTAGAGAGCTCTCTTCGACTCGACGGAAATGATTCCTTTAGTTCTGAGCAACTTGCACGAACGCTTTGAGAAAGAGAGCGTGACGGAAGATACTTGCAAACAGCGGATTTTATGCGAATCTGGCAGCCCATCCCAAGATTTTGCCTACAGTACCTTTGGACACGCTACCAACACCTTCTTCAGGTAACGAGTTACTCATACGTCTCCTGTGCATAAGTTTCAGCGTCGTTTGCTTTCTTAGCCAAGTGGAAAAGGAGAATATGATGGACGTATTATTTGAACTGAAACGTGGCAAATTGTTTTACGAAGCCTGGCAAAAAGGAGCCAAAGGCAAGAACTGCACGTCACTATTCAGTATATGCACCCTATCTAGCGAAAAACTGCAGCAGTTTTTGGAATCCGAGTAAAGCGCAAAAATCCCTGACTCGGAACCGAAGCCAACGAATGAAATTTGCCTTTCATACCGATGAACCGACTCAACGATCTTGGACCATGTTTTATTGGCACGATTTTACTTAATTTATTATCTATTTATTTGTAAATAATTTTTGAACCCCAAGATATTATGCACATTTTTTTACGAAATTGGACTTCATGACGTGACATTGTGATACACGTAGCACACGTAACTGCTCGACAGAATTACTGTTTGCGTACGTTCTTCGTACTGACCAAACTATGGGAAGAAGTTTGGTCAGTGCCAACAACACGCAGCAACAAAAGCATATCGCGAATCTAACTTCTTACCCTTGATACTGCGTACTAGCTCGTTGTATTTCGTTTACTAGTTAGCTGGAATCTTCTGTCGCATTGTTTACAGAGATGATTATCAGTCCTGAAAATATGTAAAATATTTTACAAGTGTGAATCTGTGTGTGTGCTAAACTAGCCCAAGGCTTCCTATTACCTTTAATTGCATAATTCGCTGAGTGTTACACGTATGAGCGTATGACCTGTGCCCGTACCAATGAAAGAAAGCGCTTGTTGGAGGAAAGAAAGGACTTGATAAGCGTGTCCCATAATGCTCAGGTGTAGGCCATGATCTCTTTAAGGTGAAGATCAAGCAACGGGGGTTGCTATGATACAAAATAAACAAGACTACCGAACATTTCCTATGATTTGACGATTTCAATTAATAGTATGCTAAATTATATGTCAAACAGCACATTGTTAATTAAATAATCAGCTCACCTTAAGCTTCTCTATCTGAATATCTGGTAAGTTGCCATTGAATCCACGAGAATTTCTGGAGACAGACCCCTTTGCCTTCACTTGCAGATTTGTTGACTTGCCATTTTTTGTTGTGTACTATTTTGATTGCGCTTCTTACAGCCACCGCCATCTATAGCCTAAAATGAATACTCACTGGATAAGCTTGACAATTGGCGGCTGAACTACGTGATGGAAAAAAAGTACTACCCCAGCATTCGCCTTGAATGCTTCGTTCGCTTTGTGATTGCAAAATGGACAATAATTGCACGTTTTTGTAAAAAAATGAAATTTATAGGATATTATGTTGTTTACTTTTGACCCAGCATGGTGATTGTGAAAATTGTCACGTCCGGGGATGAAAAATATTTTTACCGACGTTTTTGTATGACCTATAAAAACCATACGGCGATGATAGAATGGACGTTGTCTTTCGCCAAAAGATTATGACTTTAAGAAACGCATGTAACTTTAAAATACCTTAATTATCAAAGCTTGACATTTATTTCAGTTCTAATGAATACGAATCCTTGTTAAAGTACTGTTGACTCATTGCGTTACGAGCATTTGTTTGTCTGCCCATTAAAAAAATACGGTGTAGAAGCGAAAAATTCTAGGTGTGTGCGTTGATGTGAAAATCATCTCTCTAACCTTAGCCACCTTCAAAGCGATGACGAATATCACTTAAAAAGGATAAACGGAAAGATGTAGTAATGTTATTTGCATTAAAAGCCCAATGTAAAAGTCAATGTAAAAAAAGAGCATGGATATATAGTGGCTTAAGCGGGTTCTACTGTAGCCTACTACTCAACTTCTACGGTACTTCTCTAATCACCGCTCAAGTCTCCACTAGCCTAGAAGTGATGCGTGGGGTACCAAGTCAACTTTGTTTGACGTGCGGAAACGAGCCACTCAGCAGTCGCTAGTCACCTTTAGTCCCGGCATCCGGGGGTTCGCATGCATTAGACCGCCGGATAGCAGGCAAAGGAAGACCGGGCCCCTATGCAGTCCCTATGCAACCCAGTTAGCGTAAGCGAGTATTCTCGTCTTAATATTATAAAACTCCCTTGCGATTGCCCAAACGTAGAAAACACTTAACTGTGATTTAGGGTAAAATGTCCCATTCCCATCGTAGGAATTCCCTTTCTCGGAATATATCTTGTCAGTTTATGAATAGGCCGTAAACCTAAGGAGCGTAGATCCGCAACTATATCAAAATTGCTATCTTTCACGATTTTCTTTCCAGAATTAGGACTTGCTATGCCCTTTTTTGTGGTGCACTTTTCTGTTACAGAAGCTAAGGTTAGCTAATATGTCCTCGGAATTGGTAATTCATCGCTATGAAATTATTCTGACCCTTTGTGCTTCAAGTGATTTTAGTGCAACTCAGCGATCTTCAAAGAAAAGGATACGGAGACCGGAAGTTTCCTTGACCCAGAAATAAGTAATATCCACGCGAAACCCCGTCAAAGACGCCGGTAACGGGTCTCTATGTCAACACAATTGGCATGCTAACTTGATAACAACCTGCGTCTTCGAGTCGCCTTTATTATGCGTAACCACTACTTGTTGATCCAACTATCATAGCGTGTCAGTTCCCCATAACGGTGATCTCAAAACGCGAGCCTCATCCTTTCCCACAGCAAGCAAAAAAAAAGACTACGTGGTCTGGCAGAACATAAATTAGATACCTCTTACCATATTGCACCTTGAAATTTTGACTGCCATTATACCGTTCTTGCCAGTATTCTGTCAGTCTTTTTGGGCCTACCTTAGCTATGCTCGTCGGACAATGTTCTGTAAATCCCAGATACGCTGTATTAATAAGCGGTTGCCTCCTTCCGCTAGGAATTCCTCTCTTTTTTTTAACCACCCATAATTTTCCGACTTCTAATTTAGTTTTTCGTAAAAGTTTTGGCATTCTCCGTTATACTTTATTAATTAGTGAATACCTATTGGCTAGAGCAACATCTTTCACGTTAAACGAAAAAAAATCCTTTGGAGATTCATTCATTCTTTATTGAAGCTTGCAATAAATAGAACCAATATGGTTGCATACAATGATTTCCCGAAACCAGCGGGCAACATATCAGTCAGAATAAGTGGAACAAGGGAATAAATAAGTCATCTACACCCAACAATAAGTGAGCAAGAGAACTTCGAACAACTCCAAGACACATGTTCAGTTCAAGGTTTAGTTTTCGTGATGGTTTTCTTCATATGCCTTGTAAGATTTGCTCAAAGCTTCCATAATAGGGCTCAACATGTTCAGTGACCTGCAAAAATATATAAAAATTAATCCAATGTACTGAACTACAACAAGATACACTACCGCTTGGTGTAGGAAGCATATTGAGATTTGGTTTGATAGGTAGCAGGGACTGCGTAGGTGTATTCCTGGTCGTATCCGTATCCAGCTTCGGGGGCACCGCCGAACCACTTGTCTTTGTCAATCAAACCCAAAAGTCCCAAAAGGGGCAGCAATACAGCAGCAATGACCAAGGCAGCCAAACCGGCCAGTAAAGCGTATTGAAGAGAAGTGGCGTTAAAAGTGAAGGTTAATGAGCCATCGTTGTTGAGATTGACGAATGCAAAGCGAGCAGATTCTTGAGCGTCGTCGACTTCGGTTACAGAAGAATCCTCGGCACGCACCAGTGCTAAAGCCGACACCAGGGCGAAAATGCAGGCAACGGCGAAGTTGGACATCATGATGATTACGGGGTCAAGTTATTTCCTAGGATAAGATATCAGAAGAAAGAACCGTTAATTCATGGGTTCGTTAAGACCTCGTTCATTAGAGACAGGAATGCCTGATCACGTACGGTTCAGGCTCGACGTGACACGCCTATTACTTAGCGAACTGTAGGAGGTTTTATCCGGATGGATGGATGACACGTTAGAGGAAACAGAATAGAAAATTAACATTGCGGACTATGAATCAACGATGTGAAATTCAGTCCGGATTGAGGTGACAAAACTCGTTCGATTGCGCACTTTACCAACAGTTTTGCGAAAAGAATTCTTGCACTCGGGTATTAATTATAATTAACCGTCGAGAACTTGATGGTTGGGCTCTTTCTAACACGATCCTTACCTTTTTGTCAATAAAGCCATATTAATTTGGAATAGAGGTAAGAGCAGCATATAGCTCATATTGACACTAATTATACTAGACTTCACTAATGCGTTAATTTTGGGTCGTACTTTTGTGGAGAGCCAGAAATTTAAATTGTGCCTTACGGCACGAGCTAAAGCTGCTTTGGTCGAAGTTAAAATCACAGAAGGCAACGGATTGAAATGTTAACTTTAAGGAGATCACATGGAGATTTGGCAAGATAGCTTGAGTTTGCACTTACCTTAACTGAACTGAACTTTTTTTAATGGATATAACACTGGTTGAAGTGCTAAGAGAAGCTGATGCTGTTACCGTCAAACAGCGACTTTTAAAGGTCCCCCGTACCTATGCCTCCTGCAACACTTGAAGTCACGTGACTCAAAAGCGCACCAATGGTAGACGACGAATGGTTTAGCCAACCAACGGAAAAAGCCACAAGACGGTAAAGCATAAGGCAAAAGAATTTCCATACTAATACACTTATGAACCGTATGCCCTAGATAGAAAATAAAGCAAGGCTATTATCAACTGTAGATAAGACGTATTTTTAGACCAGAAATAGGTATAATTTTCTGTCGAAAACAGAGACACCATTCGATTAATATCTAAAAAGTAAAAAAAAGACCCCTGATGCGTTAAAACCTCCTTGGAATACCAAACATGTTAAATGGTTCTAAGACAATATCGGGGTAGTAGATTCCTGAAAAGACCGACGAGATTCATTCAACATTTTTTACTGGCTTCCGTATAAAGAAAAAGTCCACTTCAGGTTTTTTTACCTGAAGCTGTTGATGTTGCATACTACAGACAAAGGAAGGGTTGTCCCATTTTGCCTCCAGTGGTTCTCGAAGATGAAACCAGGAAAAATAGTATAGTAAAAAGCAAAAGCATTAAATACCTGTATAACATTTCGTGAGAAGGAAGGCTTACTTGCCCTTTTTATTGAATGCCCATTTCCTTTATCGAAGTCGTTCTTGACCTACCACATTTCCTTCCTGCCCTACATGTTGATAATGCTGTAAGGAACCATTTTTCTAATATTAGGTGCATATAATGTGTGCTGCTTAAAGTTGCAGCAACAACGCGAGGATTCATTTTGTTAACGAGACCGTTTTTCTTTATGATTGTTTACGCTATCGTGAAGGAGAAAAGGAACTCCTGATTTTAAAAACAAGTAATTGAGACGGAACTTGCATGTAGCATTAAATTTGCACTAGTTATTCATAGTTCTATGATACCATTAACACCGAAAAATTGGTTTGCTCCTTACCTATTGTATGCCCCATCAAGTTTTGGCTTTCTCTAGGACTTCCGTAAATTCAGCATAAGCCACATACGGCCATACCATAGAAACTACCGCAGACATCCATAAGGTACCGGAGGCCTAAAGACTGATCATCAGTTGTTACCACATTTGCACGGGCCACAGCGTTTGTGTGTTTCCCCTCATCGATGTTCTACATTAGGCCTACTTTTTCCACCACGATTAATTGATGTGTGTGCATTTGTGTTGCATATGACTCCAGCTTAAAGCAGCCCAGTCATGCAATTCGTCAGGCAGAGACATTTCCTCGAATTTTCGATTGTCGAGACCCAATCCTGACATTAGCTGCTCAGTGACCGTATGAAAATCACATGTGCCAAATTTGAGCCTAAACTGTGCTTGCGCTTCTGATTAATGCGGAACTGGTTCCAGCCTTCCGCAAAGGAAGTGTTAACAAAGCCTGTGTTTGCTTAAAGCGGCTTTCCCAATTTTAAACGACCTATTTACGTTTCCGCCGCACACACAAAAAAATAAAATATTATACTTCCGGAAACAGAAATGAAAAGCAGTAAATGTAGTCAATCAAAACTAAAAAGTTGAACATTCAATTAGTAGACCAAATTGCGTTTCTTAAATGCTACGTTGGAACTACTTCGTTGTGTCAAAATTTAGCATTTTCTGTGTGATAAAGTAGAATAAACCTTAAACAGACAGAGAAAATGCTGGTCCTATTTGTTCTAGGCCATCGGTCGTATTACGACATGTGCGTTAAAAGCCACGTATGTGGACAAATCTCGGTAAGAAGGTTGACCGTCGTAACCGTTAGCTTTGCGTTTAGTTTCCCATAGACTTCCGAACGCACGCACCATTTTCCGGTAAAAGAAAGCATTTTCTTTGCAAAGGCTGAGCGCCTATCCCTCCCACGCAAATCTACTCCACAGAGACAATATTTGATAAATTTCCTTAGATTGTGAAGAATTTTGATGCATGATGGGGTGGTATTTAAAAAGCTTAGCGGACTTATAGAATACGAGAAAAGGCATTATTCAATCTACGGTCAAAACTACTAGCCATCTTATTGTATTGCTAGAGTATAACTTTGGTAAAGCAATAGTTTGTAGGATGCGTCTTCTGGACTTGACAAAAGGACGTTTGGTGATCTACGCTTGATTCAGGCGAGCTACTTGTGCTCGTGTGTTATCTGTTGTTATTCGTGTTCCTAAGGTCTAAGTTATAGTAATCTTTCCGTAAGTTATAATTCATGAATGCTGAACAAACCCATGGCTAACAAACAAACATCCAAGTCCTTTAATATATCACTTTTATTTTCTAGTTATTGACAAGGTCGTGTCAGGAGCGATGAGGAAAGATGGCACGAGCTGGCATGTTAATTCAAGCTGTGATACTCCGCTTGCTCCATGAGGCGAACATCGAGGAAGAGTTTTGGGAGAAATTGACATATTACGCTATAATTCACTGCGATTCTCGGAAAAGCCTGGTCGCATTGCAGCCTGGGACATGGCACGCTTAAGGAATGTTACATCGGCCAACTGTTGCCCTAGGGTTTTTTCGCACTTGTAATGAGCTGTACAATCATCACCTCGAAAACCCCTTAAGATGTCGTCTTTGTAAGCCGTAACTCCTCGTAAATGTCGACTAGAAAAAGAGAATACAATTAACGCTTTTCATTTTTATTTTAATCGTAATTTTTCTGGATTTCGATTTTATTTTTTCTTAATTTTCGCTTTATTTTTCGTTTTATTAACTTTTTAATTAATACTTTTGTTATTTAGCACTCTTACCTTATAAAACGATACGTGGTTTGGATAGCTAACGGAGCGCGAACCAAGGCAGAATGGACGTGGCAGACCAATTTGCGCTTACATTCTATGTTGTCTTCGTCCAAGAAGGTAAAGGCATCTTCGAATTCCAAATGACTAAGAATGTTGATCCAACTAAACCGACAGATCAAGATCAAATATTTGGCTATTAACCTCAATTAACAAACAGTATTAAACTTTCACCTGAAATTTTCAGGTAACTCTCGGCGTTTACGTATCTTCGCAACTTGTCCCAGATGAAAACCCAGAAGTTTAGACAAGGGCAGAATGACGAGACCGACTAGCAGCAAAGTACCGAAGACGGAAGCTAGGGCGAGAGCAATTGGGCCACCAACGGAACTAGTTAAAGTGTTGGCTAGATTATAAGGAGTTGCAAATTGGAAACCAACATCCACAGGTTGATAGAACGCAGCTTGAGTGCGAATCGAGTACGTTACGAGAACAAGCAGTATTCTTACGCCTGTTTTCATATTGACAATTCACGTGAAAGCACAACTGCAGATAAATAACTAAATACACTAAACGAACACTTCGGAGACCATCAGCAAAATGAGGCCTGAAATGAATGCTGCGATATCTGATTGATCGCGTAACCCTTTGGCTCCTGGTATGCTGCTTCTCTTAGGGAGGTCAACTAATGTCAGGGACACTCGGACGGTGCCAAAGGTGCTCAGGGTCAAGTAGGCGACAGAACGCGCAAGCAATTGAGTAATAAATGTTGCCATGCACTGCATGTTTATTTTTGAAGACAATACAATAAATAACGACTAGGAACGACAAAGGAATGTTAAAAGCCACATAAAAGAAATTAAATCGAAGATTTCAAATAGAACATAAATAATCGGAAGAAAGTAGAGAGTTTATTTAGTTGAAGGTCGCCTGAGCATGGTATTCAAGTCGTACGAGCAGCTGCCATAAGGCTTGTCGCAGTTATCGTGGTGTAACCCGTAATCCATAGCATCAGCATACTTGGCCAGACTCGGAGGGGCGTAGGCACTAAAGCACATCAAGCGTTAGATGCAGCGAAACATAGGACGTGAATTACTTGAGTTTCGCCATAGCCAACCGAAGGAAAGAGTTTTTCGACGCTAAGCTCTCCAATTCGCACAAGGCACGTTTTCGGCAAGGTTCACTGTCGATGTCAAGCCAAGAAAAGGCCAACTCGGGAACATCAACACTACGCAGAAAATAAAGGATACATCATCATAAATAAAAATGATCTTCGTAAAAAAAAAGGGGTCGTAGTACCTTTCCAAAGCGCGTGCGAAGAAAGACTGCTCTTCGGGTTGGTTGAAGAAGAGTTCGTAAGGATCAGCCAGGGAACGTTTCTTCCGCGGAGGCTCAACAGCGATCCATAATGCGTAAATTACCAAATATATAGAATAGCCGATAATTAGGGCTCCGATTGCAGCTCCGGCAGTTGCGTAAATAAAGTTAGCTAGCTGTTGTGTGTCTGTTTTCAAAAGGTAAAAAAACAAACACATAAGACTCAATGAAATGTCTATATCAAACTGGAATTTACCATTGAAACTGAATCCCATAAGTCGGAAAGGAAATGCAGCGCTCAAATTTGGCACACTTAATCCCAAACTGGTGAGGTTCACATTGGGAATTGTTATCGTTTTTTCTTCACCTCGCGCTTCAACTGAACTGTCTGACAGCAGCAATAAAGAGCTCACCATAGAGGCAAGAATAATACGTTGGAAAGGATTCATCTTTGTTAACTGAACGGAGGTTGGGTGGACTATGCGTGATCCGGAACGGCTACCTGTGCTCCTATATTATCTTCCTCAGGTAATTAACATTCGTGTCAGAAGTCAAGGAAGCTAAGAAAACTAGTCAATGCCGGAGTTCCTCTGACCTCACCAATGATGCTACTGTGAGGGCTACGTGAACTCGGAAGTTCAGTAGGCTAACTTAAAAACGGTCCGGAAGTTACAGGATTTGAGTGAAGTTGAACAGCGCCTTACTGAACAAGCTTGACCCCAAAACCTTTCCATCCTGCTCATGAAGCAAATAATATAGGAAAACTTCCCTTTTATTTAACAGTAACAGATCCATACCCGAACCATGTCCGTGCCCTATTATGACAGTTAAGTAATCTAATTATATAACAATTGAACAAGGTAAGCAGTGGAGCGTTGTCCTAGTTTCTTCTTTTTACTTTATAGTAAAAAGATTTAGTCCAACGCATTCTCTCACGTTTCTTAGGTTTTGTTCTACCATTTCATAGATTGACTGGGCCCCATGCCACTTCCCTGTACTTTCAAAAGCCCTCACATGATAAGAACTAATTAGATCGTCAAGAAGTCAAGAAGTTACACCTGCGAGCTTATTCACACATGCGCATATGAAATATTGAATCTTTTGTCCATAATGAAAAAGTATCACAAGGCTTATTTGCTATAACATGAAATCATTCTTATGGGAAATTTTTTATAATATATTATTTTAGTACTTCCACTAGTAATTTTTTTCGATTGGTGCAACTTCATTGCACTCCTGTGTACTGTATGTGATACATGACTAATGTATCGCAAGTGTGCCAGTTATCAGTTAAGGAAGTTAATACGCTGAAAGCCTGCAAATGTATGAAATAGAAAAAGTTCGTTCTTCGACAGTTCAGTCAATGCGTACAAAATTCTCAAGAGTACTTCGTTGTCAGAGAACTCTTCTCACATGAAATAGCTGAGAAAGCGAGTACACAAAAGAAAATTAGTTTGCAGACCGAAAAATTTTTCCAAACGTGTATGTCGCCAACATATTTGGATGTATATATTCAATCTTATTATTATTTCGGGAAAAGACTGCACCATTCTCGGTGGCCGTCATTTATATCTGAATCATGTATGTCGGAAGTCATTCGGTTTGAATCAAGTGCTGCCACTGGACCCACACTCAACCAAAGAAAGACGGCGCCCTACAAACAAGTTAACGGGACATATTTTTGTATTAACGCATTAAGATGCGTTCTCACAACACACTGATCGTGTATGCAGACACTTGCACACGCTCGGAATTCTCTTTACCCCCATTTCCTAGACTATATCTTAACAACAACCACAACACACAAAAAGACAGAATTGCAGACATGGGATTTAAAAAAGACTAAATTACAAGGACCTATCTCAATTTGTGTCAAACTTTGCGCGGTTTAACTTTCCTACGGGTAGTTGTTTCAAATAAGGCCATATCTGCTTCAGTTAATGGAGGAGGGTTCGAAGTTCCGTGACTGTAATGCCCGGAATTCAACGTTGAGCTCTTTCGTTCTTGCACCATATCAAATACTTTCTTTAAAACAGGTAAGACTTTGTCGTACTGGTAAAACAGACCTACACAGAGGAGCAGAAACGCTAAACTTTTGAAAGACACTTGGCTAGTGTCCACTTCAACGTTCCTCATCTTTGGCTCAAACCTCAAAGTCAGGTGTTTATAGGAGGTGTTGGCTGTAAAACTAACTTCAGGTATTTGGTAGTCATACATGTTCCGGGGCAAAGAACAATCTAACTGCAAGAAATAAGCCCGGCCGTCCATGGCTAATGGCGGGAAAAATACAAAAGGAGTATGTTCTAGTTTTAGCGTGTACACAGGCGAATCTGGCTCGTCTTCTCGGTAGAGTTTCAGCCTCAGCGCTTTTAGGTATTCTTGTGACGTAACGACATTGCTCGTCACGTCCAACTGCTTGAGTGTCTTGAGAATAACCAGCCGTAGATTAGTGGCGTCCGCGGAAGTAACCTAGAAAACCCACAACAATGTTGAGTTGTTCAATATTGGTACCGAAAAAAAAAATGAATAACAAAACTAAAATTGTACCTGAACGGGAATGCTGCTAGGTAACGACTTGTCGATATTACTATTGACACCATTATCTTTCTTCAAGCGAATTTCATAATTACAATTCGGGACCAGGCCACGAATTCTGAACTGTCCATTGGCTTCCGAAGTTGCTTCCTCCTGGTAGCCCATGCATTGCTCGCCGGTTCCCTCTGCTTCAACAACCACGCCGCCTTCACCTTCGCCGTTGAGCAGGGTTACGGTGCCATAGGCACTAAAAGCAACCCGTTCGCCCCTATTCAAGACGAAAAACAATTATTTCTTGAATCTACCTTAACTCTGATGTGCATGCTTACCGCACTTGTACGCTAACGGAAGCTCCGTCTTCAACTTGCAGCATCTGGGAGGCAGGTTGAAACTTGTATTCTTTTAAGATAGGTCTTAAAAAGTAATCGCCGGGGCTCAGGCTGCTGAAAACGACTTTCCCGCTCGAATCTGTGACGCTGTTTTGCCTATAACCCACTCCGCCAGCTGTCGATAGCAAAACGCCTGCTAAAGGTTGTCCATCCTCTCCTTCGACGCTGACAACAATCTCAGCTAGTTTCTGGACTAAGAAGCTGCCAAACTCGTCAGCTTTAGGCGTTACGACAAATCCGTACTTTTCGGCTGCAACATTGAAAAGCGCGATGGGATTCTCCGGCAAAACCATACCCTCTTTGTTCAAAGGACCAATACTGTAACTTCCTGTAGCGTCGGTCTCCGCAATCCATGGTGTTTCTAAACTCCCACCGGTTACCGTGATAGTAACACCCTCAATGGGTGGGGTAACCGAGCCGCTAATATACAGACCCTTTTGGGCCACAAACGTGGAAGCGTCCAATTTGCAATCGTCTGGCATAACAATTTTGGCAGCCGTAGGGAAAAAGAGAAGCTTATTGGCCTGCGGCGTAAGTTCCACTTGTGTGCCAGCTGGAACCTGGTGACTAAACTGATAGCGTTTCTGAGTTCCTTCCGCACGTACCGAAACTGGACTTAAGCGCTGTTCATTGGCTACCACCTGAAGATCGTGGATTTCTTCGTTGGCTACTACAGAGAATTGCAGTTCGTGGGCAGTCGCTTGCAATGTAATCTGCTTCTGGGGATTCTGGCTATCCCAGACTATTTGGGAAGATGAAAAGGTATGGCAGCTGCTCGGCGTTAGCCTGTAAACACCTGGTCTGGGAAGGCAGATCGTCGAACGACCTCCGGCCACTTTCAAAATGCCTGTATCAGGTGTGCCTTCCAATTCGTACTGCAAATCGGTGGGGTGAGAGCTTTGCACTTGTAGCGCATAACCGGTTTGCTGAAAAGTAGCATCATCTACATCACTGTCTGTAACTTCTACTTTCAGAGTCTTCTGGTGCCAACAGCCGTCTTCGTTCACCAAAGAGATTGAATACGTGCCAGGGTAAAGATCTTGGAAGGTAAAGCTATCCAGCGATAAGGCGTGGCCAGCTCCATTGTTGAGGGACACCAAGACATTGGAATTGCAAGGCGATTGCAGACATCGTACGGAGACTTTGACGGACAGCTTGAGTTGATGGAAATCCAATCCATATTCGGGAGATGACTGAACAGCTACATGATGGGAGGCGGGTTTCAGTCTGAGACCTTGTTTCTGCTCCGCTTCGAGAATTATCGGCTTCACGTCGTACGACCCTGGCTTCACTTTTGTGCAAAATTTGCCAGAGGAATCCGTTGAGATGGTGTGAGGCTCATCGCCTTCAAGAACTTGACCTTTTGGAAGAAATAAAAGCTGCCTCGCCGCGCGGGAGATGGACGGTGCAAATTCGGATAGATGGATCTGACCACAGACTTGGATCGTGCTCGCAGTTACAGTGGGGAGAACAGGAGAATTGGGACCAATTCGAACGCTAAGCGGTTCAAATCCGTAATGCTCTGGAAAAAAAAACGAATTTGTAAGAAAATCGCACAACCTGATAACTGAAACTTTTTTCCTTCAAATTGCACTGCACCATACCTGACTTAACCTGTAAACGGTAATTGCCGGTACGAATTCTTTCCAGGTAGTAAAAACCGTTGGAGTCGGTCTGGGACACGAATTTGTTATCCAAGAATACTTGAGCTTCTGCTAAAGGTTCAGACGCCGGGTTAAGCACCTGACCATTGACTCTGAAGCCTTGAACCTACGAAGCGTACCAGAAAAATTTGAAAATTAGTCATGTGTGAATCATGCCTTTCGTTTATTTATATCTTAATTTTGACTAGGCTTGTTTAAAATTTTGAGACATGCTATAAACTGACTGTAAAAGCTGCTTCGATGAGCGCATCCGCATCTTCGATAGAGATGTCCAGACTCGTAGGCTGGATGTCAAATTGTGTGTGCTCGCCCTTGTAGGACGGCGTCAGTTTGTATTTCCCAGGTGGTACGACAGGAAAGCTAAACTCTCCCTTTTCGGTCGAGACGGTGCTACACTTTGCATCAGTTTCCGGAGAAGTCGATAATCCACAGCTGCGTAAGGGCGTTGCATTATTTGATTCGAGGGCAAAGGTGACGCCTCGAATCGGCTCACCATCACTCGAGACTTTTCCTCGAACTTCGTAACCTTGAACTACCAGCCCTTCTTCTACATATACAGAATCGTTGTCAATGTAGATGTCAACTGTGGACTGAAGTAGCTTCCATTTTGGATGAGATGCGCGGATTAGGTACTGGCCCGGCAGAATCTTTCCGAAAAAGAATTTGCCTTCTGCACCAGATTCAGTGGTTTTTAACACTTTTTCACCTTGAGTAAGCTCTACAGTCACACCAGCTGGGCCCTTAGCTCGGTTTTGGCTTAATACCTAAAAAAAAGTAGAAATGTAATGGAGCAAGTCAATACACTGATATTAGACTCTGGAGACCTTACCTTGCCATGGATAGAAAAACCCTGGAATATAAAATTGATGTCTTTGCCTAAACTACAATCGTCAGTAGTGCCGTCAACTTGTAAAGAGACTTCAGAAGGCTCAAAACTCCAGCCAGATGGAGATGAAACTCGGAGCATGTATTCGCCTTTGTCATATAACGGAATGAAGTAATACCCATTATTTGGCGCACAGTTCGTTTGTTCTTTAAAGCTGCCTTGTTTGGTAAACCTAAAAGTCACAAAGAGATTTTTTTAAAAAGCTACACCATGCTTAAAAACCTACAGTTTAACCTCCACTTTCGAGAAATCCAAAGGTACCGGTGCACCCGCTGTAACGAACCCACCACATCCTAAGATTTCTTGAGCTAATGTGACACCCAGAGAGTTACACAAGACAAGAACGTAAAGGAATATGAAGTTTTTTATTGAACTCCATATTTTGAACATTTTCCACGGCTAACCGGCGAAATTTGCAGACACGTTACTAAAGGACGCGTTTAGGAATCAGATTTTTCTCCTTTTTGGCCAGTACGTGCTGCCACCTGTTAAGAACCTCAGCTAGTGAGGGAAAACCTGCGTTTCGGGATCATGAGCTATAGAAGCCCAGAAAAAAAGACGCTTTTAGGGATCATGCAAGAGGAACGGAGTTCAAGACCCTGCTCTCGGGGAAGGAGGGAGTGCGTTTGTTCTCAGCCAATCTCCCTTGATCCTCAAACGCGTCCTTTTGAAGGGGAATTTCTCGAAAGCTCTTGATCCAGAAACGCGATGTCTCCAAGATTTTGCATTTACCTCCTTTCAACCTAACCTACGTGTAACTAGCCTAAAATAATTTAACTGTAACTAACCTAAATTAACCTAACTTGCCTAACCTAGCCAAGCTGCGTAACCCCCTATCGGTAGCCGTTCAGAAGCTTGTGGCACGTATGATCCCTAAACGCGTTAATTAGTTGCAGCTGAATTGCAGTACACGCGAAGTCTTTCTTACCGCTCCTAGCTAGTGAACCCTGACTTGCCAGAGGTACTTGCTGACTTGGATTTCAGTAACGTAACATCGGCTATTAGGCGGTCAGTTCCATTCCTCTGGCAACTCTCACCGTTCCGCTCCTGCATTTTCCAAAAATTCCGTTTCGTTCATTACCGTTCCAATGTAAATATCGATTTTTAAAATGGGACTACAATATCGATATAAATTAGTAATTTAAAAAAAATTAAAGCAGGTAATTTAAAAGAAAATTATTTTCGGGAAAAGTAACGTTTGTTCTTCACAAAGCGCTTGGTTCGTGAAGTCATAATTTCATTCGATAGCCAACAGATGGCTTGCCCGGAACGGAAAAGGCGGTCCGAAAGAGCCGTTCAGTTCCCGTTCATTCATTCACCAGGTAGTGCCGTTCCTTAAAAAAGCGGAACAGAATGATTTCGAGTCCGTTCTGAAATACTCTTCTTAAGCAGAAATCTGTTGCTGCAACTACCATGAACACTCGCTAAAAGGGAGTTCCTTTGGAAGATAAGCCACACAGCATAGATGAGGCCTATAGACCGACGGGAATTAAAATTACACACCATTCAGGCTTGGGCAAAAGTCCGAAAAAAAGGACTTCAGGCAAGTTCAAGTCTGTTTGAGATTTTAAAGGGAATTGCAACTCCAAATCCTAGCAAAATTTTTGCGACAGAACCAATTCCAGTTCCAACTCCGCTGTTCTCCATCACAGACAAGTCCAACTCCAATCCAACTCCTGGAATTTTATGTGAACAAATCCGGAAGT
>JAHZNP010000667.1:0-42319 GCA_020615345.1 Triops cancriformis
TAATGTAGAACCAATCAGATGTTAAATGACGGGTAGAGCCCTTTACTTTGTCACCTGGTCTTGCAGCTGTACCAAATGGACCGTCTTTGTTTTGATACGCTTCACTACCCGTTTTAATTAAGTCAACTCTGAGACTATCCGGAACCGGAAAGGGCCAATCAGAAATATCGTTCAATACACTACTACTTAGTCCCCCCCCCTTTCAGATCTATCGTCAACTTCTAGTTTGTCTTCTTCCAGCGTAATTTCGTCTGATTTTTCTTCTTCGCTTTCTCTGTGCTCTTCAGTAAGAAGTTCACTTTCGATCTGCTCGTGACTCTCGAGACAGCTATCTGAATCAGAAAACTCTCTGTCGTCTTCATAATTAAGCTCACCCTGACCCTTGGGTTGTGAAATGGTTTCATTGTTTTGTCTCATATCTCCATGAGAGTTTGATCTTTTCTCTGCTGCGCTCTACTTGGACGGTTCCATTTCATGGTCAAACACCTGAAGTATGAAAACGGAGTAGGCTAACATGACGCTTGGCTTCGAAAAGGAAATGCACGAAAATAGTTATGGGTCACGTAGTTTAGATCACAGTGTGCAAATATACGCAAATGGCATGCATCATAACGTTTACGCTACTTACCAAACTAAATATCATAAAGAGGAAGATGACAACTTAACAAAAGACTTCACTACAGCACTTGCAAACTTCAGGAATATTGCATTAGTAACACAACAAAATGGCGTGGGGTGTCTAACCGGCACAACAGCGGATAGGGTTGGTTGCGGGTTGCGTTATGCTTTACCGATTGTTTACGTCTCGCTCAAGCGCAAACTGCTAAGACAGACTTCGGAGAAAGAAACACCCCCTACCCTTCGTTATCCATGGGCTCTCCGCTGCATAGCGTAGAGTTCAGTTTCGTTGCGTTCGTTTCTAAAAAGTTTCAATACGTATTGTGTTGAATTGTTAGGTTTATTACTGGTCAGACAAAGCAGTTACTCGTTTTATAAAATATTTGTTCAAATAAGTGTCATGAGCCCACTAAAAATATATATTTTGAAAACCATAATTTTGCCATTTTGTCACCCCCTCAGCGGTGGTACCCGGGGCGGCCCGCCCCCCCCCCCCTTCCTACGCCACTGGCAAGAAGAACAATTCCTTCACAAACATTTAGGAGGAAATATAAATAGCTGTCCCGGTACTAGAACAGTCACCGCACATGCCCATTGGACGTAATGTACAAGATTTCTTGTATTTCTTTCGTAGTAATCACGCAGTAATTCCTGTAGTACTAAGGTGAAAAGCAGGTAACTCTATAAAGTTGACAAAGTTACCAGGATTATAGTCTGCACAAAGCATACAGAGGGAACGTTGAGGCCTTTTCTTATGGGTCTTTTGTTACCAAGTTAAAAAGCTTCAGGGCATTCGCTCAGTAGACAGGATTGGTCGGAACAAGTTTACTCACGCCTCTCAAAGGCGCGGAGTTTGAATGTGTACGAAGGAGAGTCCTCAAGTGGTAGAACCACGGTTTCCATAGCCGCTGGTTTTGTCTTCATAGCCAATCAACTGCCTGCTCCGCTGCTCCACGAGAAGGCCCTCCTTTGCAATTTGTAAGTTGTAACGCGCTTTTACACAGGATATGCCCTCTGTAGTGCTCTGTGGTAGTCTGTCTCGCACGATAACTATATAAAAGCCCCCAACTAGCAGTAAGTCTTCGGTGTAGGATACGAAAAAATTTAACAAGCCAATGACTGTGCAAAACCGTTCGCCCCGCCCCCTGACGAAACTCTCCAGGAATACGGCATTGGAACTTACGTGGCTGATAGCTTTCTGCTGTAAAACCAAGTATTGGAACTGAAATTTCACAATCTTCCTTGCACTTGTTTTTTCAGCCTCATTTAAATACTGAAAGCATAGATAAACATCAGCGTTCCATCTACGAACCTTGGTCTAATGTTAACGTCCCCCTTTGGACGTTCAAACGGAAGGGAAGAGTTGGCTACAAAATACTCAGTAGGTGGCGTCGTCTGACACGGAAGTGTATAAACCGTAGCTGCGACTGCAGCATAGAATCTTTTGTTTATCTTGCCAAGTCTAATACGTTGTTTGGGGTTAAACTAATTAGTTACTAGAGCCTACCTATTCTGTGATAAACTCTTGGAGTAATTGTACGAAGGTAAATAACTCTAGATACCTGAAAATATTCATATTTTCCCTTATGCCTTAATGTTGGAGTTTGCTTTCCTTTTCTCTCCGTTTTGGTCCAGTAGTTATTCTTGTTCAGGCGCCCTTACATGAAGGAACATTTTCGAAAATAAATAACCCGTAGTATACTTAAACAGCCAAATAAGTAACTGGTGTCATTTTTAACACTTTGCTAGTGAACACTTTGACTAGTTTTCAATCATCCATGACCCACTTTCTCACAAGTGTATACGTTTTGTGCGATGTTATGCTTTGCTTTAACCTTCTTTTTGTTTAGTATTAGTTGCTCAGTCTATCGCAATTTCGTTCTGGGCCAGTGCTGGAGCTCACCTAGCCGCAGAAGGCTGATCATGTCGGGGCAAAGAGGGCAGAACCCTCATGGGCCAAAGCCTGTTGATTTGGACCTCATTTGGTGGGATTTGCTAGAAGGAATTGAGCAAGTTTTTAGTCGGGCGAGTATGTCGAAGAAACGTTACATGGCCCTGTACACGTAAGACTCACCAATATCCTACTATTTTGAAAAGACCGTAATCTTTCTGTTTTCTATTGCAGTCACGTGTATAATTATTGTACTAGCGTTAATCATGGCAGTAGTCAAGCGCAAGGACATACTAAAGGTGCTGCCTCCACAGCAACATCAGCTTGCGGGAAAGGGCGTAAGGGTACTGGAGCTAGTGGCGCCCAGTTTGTAGGTTACGAACTATACAAGCGGTTAAAGAACTTCTTGTGTACCCATCTGGTCAACCTTCACAAAGTAAATAGACACACCCCTTTTTTCCAGTAATAATGGTGTTTTTCATTGCAGAACGGTGTGGATTACATGGATGAGGCGTTGTTACAGTTTTATCGACAGCAGTGGGAAGATTACCAATTTAGCGCGAAAGTATTGAACGGCGTATGCGCGTACTTGAACCGCCATTGGGTAAAGCGCGAATGCGAAGAAGGTCAGAAGGGCATATACGAAGTCTACCAATTGGCCTTGGTCACGTGGCGGGACAACCTTTTCCGGCATTTGCATAAACAAGTCACTAACGCCATCCTGAAACTGATTGAAAAAGAACGCAACGGCGAGACGATCAACAGACGGCTTATCTCGGGTGTAATAAACTGCTACGTAGAATTAGGTAATAGATTAAATCTTCCCCAACCACCGCTCATGCCTCTAAACAAGGAATGAATGAGGACGACCCGAGCGCCAAGGGACAGAACTTGTCCGTTTATAAAGAGTACTTCGAGAATGCCTTCCTAGAAGATACCGAACGGTATTACACCCGGGAGAGTACAGAATTCCTTAGCCACAACCCCGTCACCGAGTATATGAAAAAGGTAGTAGAGCTTTTTTTCCCATCCCGACTTTTACGTCTGTGTTAACCATTAAATTCATTGATGGTCCTTTTTTCTTCCCCAGGCGGAACAAAGGTTAGTGGAGGAACAGCAAAGGGTCCAAATGTATCTGCACGAAACGACATTGGAAAAGCTTAATAAAACTTGCGAAAAGGTAAATTGCGTCTTGCGGAAACTGTTTTACGACTGCAGTATACAACCTATGAAATTATACGGTGTGGACGTTATCAAAGTCTATTTTTTCCTACATTTTTTTTTTGCCTGTCTGCATGCAGTTTTTCTATTTTACTGTAAACAGTCGTTTCCTTCTCTAAGCATTTAATATTTTTCTCTCATTTCGCTCCATAGGTCCTCATTGAGAAACATTTGGAGATTTTCCAAGGGGAATTCCAGCATTTGCTTAGCGATGACAAGCAAGAAGATTTAGGTCGTATGTACGGTTTAGTATCCCGCATTTCAGATGGCTTGACTGAACTGCGATCCCTGCTGGAAGCACATATCGCCCAACAAGGCTTGGCTGCTATTGATAAAGGTGGAGAAGCCGCTCATTCCGACCCTAAACTGTACGTATCGACCATCTTGGATGTTCATCGCAAGTACAACGCCTTGGTCCTCACCGCCTTCCGGAACGATGCCGGTTTCGTAGCCGCCTTGGATAAAGCCTGTGGCCGGTTTATCAACAATAACGCTGTTACCAAAGCAGCTAATTCCTCCTCCAAGTCGCCCGAACTCTTGGCCAAGTACTGTGACTTGGTACTCAAGAAGAGTAGTAAGAACCCGGAAGAGGGCGAACTAGAAGATACGTTAAACCAAGTGGTAAAGTTTGGCCGTCCTTATGGGGGCGTTGTGCCCTGTTCTCTGCTTTCTCTAACGTTGAGTTGTTTCTAACTTTTTGATTAGATGGTGGTTTTCAAGTATTTGGAAGACAAAGATGTGTTTCAGAAATTTTACTCGAAAATGTTGGCCAAGCGGTTAGTCCAGCACATGTCAGCATCAGATGATGCCGAAGCGTCCATGATCTCCAAACTCAAGCAAGCCTGTGGTTTTGAATACACGTCCAAGTTGCAGCGGATGTTCCAAGATATTGGCGTCTCAAAGGACTTGAACGAACAGTTCCGGAAACATTTAGCGTCGACAGAACCGCTGGACATCGATTTTAGCATTCAAGTGCTTTCGTCCGGCTCCTGGCCCTTCCAGCAGTCCTGCACTTTTTCTCTGCCTTCAGAAGTAAGCAGACTTATATGACCCATTGACAGGAAAAGATGTTACTCCGCTCCAAGAGAGTTGGAGTACCACTTTCTTTGAAGACACGAAGAAGAGCAAAAAAAGTTGTTGTAACTTTGTTATGTTTTCTAATAATTTTTCCTTTTTTTCTGCCGCTCGCTTTTTCTTTGCAGTTGGAGAGGAGTGTTTCCAGATTCACTGCATTCTACAGTGGCCAACACTCAGGACGCAAACTTCATTGGCTGTATCACATGTCGAAAGGCGAGTTAGTGACGACTTGTTTTCGCAACCGGTATACCTTGCAAGCGTCGACGTTACAAATGGCTGTTCTCTTACAATATAACACGGAAGATTCCTACTCCCTGCAACAGTTAGCTGACCATACGGGCATCAAGATGGATTTACTAGTTCAAGTAGCCCAAATTTTACTCAAGGCGAAATTGCTGACCTCGGAAGATGATGAAAACGATTTGCAACCCCAGTCTCTACTTGCACTTTTCTTCGGTTACAAGAAGTAAGATAGATCGCTTGCCATTTTTGCGAAAAGTCCGCATAGCTCGTTTTGTCCCTTTGCCTGCTTTTCCACTGTTCTTTATTTTAAAGAAATCTTTATTTTTTCTTTTCTGTAGCAAGAAACTTCGTGTGAATATTAACATCCCTTTGAAAGCTGAAGCTCGTATTGAGACCGAGACGACTCATGCACATGTGGAAGAAGATCGTAAATTGCTAATCCAAGCTGCCATTGTGCGCATTATGAAGATGAGGAAAACGCTAAAGCACCAACAGCTTTTGGCAGAAGTTCTCAACCAGCTTTCCACACGATTCAAGCCCCGGGTTCATGTCATCAAGGTAAGACCTCAAAAAGAAAAGAAAAAAATATGATACGAAAAGAAACGTAGAGCTGTACTGACTTTCCCTTTTTGTGGGATGGATTTCTTTTTCAGAAATGCATAGATATTTTAATAGAAAAGGAATATTTGGAAAGAACCGAAGGCCAGAAGGATACTTACTCGTATTTGGCGTGATTATCACCCAGCACAGGCTCAGATCGGAGGTGGGGGCAATCTTTGGCAATTCCTGTGGTTCAATTCTTGTCTAAGTTTTACCTTCTGGAAATGTGACATGCGTTTTGAGAGTGTTTGCGAAGTGCAAAGTAAAAAAAAGGTGAACATGCGGACGATACAGTTGGAACATGAAAATTGCACCACTGATAGCAAAGTGGCAGGTATGATGTGGTAAATCATTTTTTTTTTCGGCCTTTTGTTCAGTGTCAAATGTAAACACATCCATCCCCCGTCCGTGAGTGTTTGGCACGTTTGTTAAAACATAAAAGAAATGTTCCGTTTTTATCCGTTTCTTAGTTGTCATCCACTTGTACCTAGTGTAAAAGCAGTAACACTTGTTTTCCCCTTTTCTCTCCTGTTTGGTTTGTAAATACGGCAAAGTGAGGAAGCGAACGAACACACAGGGCGGGGACACAAAATTACACTTAGAACAATAGAGGCGAAGAAAAGTTTACAATGCACGTTCTCCTTGAATATGTCGGACAATGCTTAATGAAAAAATTGACCTTTATTTAACTTTTTTTTCGTCTGATTCATTGCTACATTCTGGTTATTGCACTAAAACTTTCATTTAGGTATACAAGATTCAGAGCTGGGTAAAAAGGTAAGGGAAACACCGAGGTACTCATTGACCTTAACTGTGCGCCAGTTATGATTTGGTTGTTGCGGGGAGAGAAGGTCGATTTGTGCTTTTTTTATGTCTACTTCATGAAGGATGGGATGGGCGTCGTCCTGTCGGGGGGTCAGAATTTTTCTTCGTCCACTGACGAAGCGGTGTTGTCCCGGACTTGCTGCTGCAGAATCTTAATGAGTTGGGCCTGTTTGATGAGGCACGACTGCATTAAGGACATCTTCGAACTTGTGGAAGAAGATTGGTAAGACAGCTGACTGCTCGTGCCTTTCGTACGGGCTAACTCTTCCATGGCACGTTGCAAACGGATTTGTGTACGTTGTTGATCCCGTGTTCGTTCTTGCGCTTCGCGTCTGATGGATTCCAGCTCCTGTCACACATAAACGGAAGGGTATCAACAGTTGAGCCAAGAACCCCATGCTTGTCATGCTTTTCTCGTTTCTTCCCCGAGTGTCGGGTTCAAAAGTTGTTAAAAAACAAAAAACTGAAGGCTGCGTTGTAACTACATGTAGCTTGCATGAGCGGCGCCCGAACGCGAGTGGATGGCGTAAACTTCATATATAAGACAAGAGCGAGATGGGAACTTTCGTTGTAAAACAAGGTGTGCCATGGATACCGTAGAATTCTCTACTGTACCAACCGGTCGGATAGTTGACAAAAGCAAATAAAGAGACTTTAGTATAAGGAATTTGTTAACAAATCCCAGTACGGATATGACAATAGGTAATTGTCGATGTCATATTGCATTTCCGACAGCTATCATTATACGTACCTTCAAGAGACCTTTATGAAATGAGCTCGTAGAGTCGCAAAAGCAAGCAAGGAAAACATCGCTTTCGAAAAGAAAAATGTTGTGCCATTGCGGTTGATATAATTGACCGATTGACTACTTTCGCATTTTGCAAAACATGAGCATAGCCGTGTGTGGCCTAAATTATGTTTTTCTACGACATTGCAACCCTCACTTGTTGCTTAGACTAAAACGGAGGGAATATACGTCATGAAGGCAAAAGATGGCGACGTTCAGTTTTTGCAAGGTGGAGGATGTCAACAGTTAATCGGATGTTTTCGTTAAAGAGGTTGTCAGATTCCGAGTCCTACTGTGTTCAGAACACATACTTCCATATTTAGCCTCAGCTCTTCACCGAATTTCTAATTCCGTCATCTTGCAAAAATTGCTCGTCGCCATCTTTGGACCTGGGTTACGTATTTTCCCCGCCATTCAGAAAACCGTTACACACTGGTTGCTCAGAAAAGCGGGAAAATAAGTCATCTAGGCAAAAACGTGGGGGACGTCAACTTTTGCAACAAGCTGAGTTACGTGATTCCTGTGATAGGAACACCCATTGTTACCCAATGCCGTGCCCCAAAAAAAATCGCTCGCTTAGTTCTTTCTTTTCCGTGACGAGTGTTTTATACATTACCTTATGTAGAGCTAGCTGAGTATCCTCGGCCATTTTGGCTCTTTGCATAGCTTGTTGAGTGCCAGATTTGAGTTGCATGATTTGTTGGTCCCGCATTTGAGCTTGTTTTTTCAGAAGCTTGGCGTCTTCCTTGGCTTGAGTTAACTGCTCGCTTAGGTGATTCTTTTCGCCTATCTGTGAGACCATCGAGAATGTCGTTGACGTGGGAATGTATGACACTTTATTACGAAAGAAACATTTCTGGAAGTAAAATTACCACAATCGTGAGATCTTTGCGAGCGAGATCCAACTCTGCTTGAAGTACTTGGTTGTGTTTCGTCAATTTAATCAATAACTCATCTCGCCGTTTGTCTAACGCGCCCCCGTCCTCGGTGAGGGAATAGGATTTGTGGATTTTACTGGTCCTTTTTGTGTTTTCGTTCGGAGGGGGAGACACAGAAATGCGATGGGTTAGTCGTTTGCTTCTAAGTGTGCAAGATTCGATTGTTCCTTAATTTTGCTTACCCCGGGTTTCTACCTTTGGTTGAACGACTTCTTCTCTCCTGGAAAAGCTGTCGTCAATAACAGCGCGGGTGCGAGGAAAAGATAGAGAGGAAAGTAATCAGGAACCGAAAAGAAATCAGGTGCAGTAGAGGTCGCTTATGACTGTTTAAGAACTAAGTAGATCCCAACGAGCATTACTTGTTCGTGGAGATGCGCCGGGGCGGAGGCGGAAGCATGCAAAAATTGCGACGTCTTTCGCTCCAGTTCCGCGTTAAGGGCCTCGTAATGCGAAATCACCGCCTGCGATTCCAGGCAGCTGGCCGATGTTGACTTCATAGTCGCCCACTCGAATCGATAATCAATGCCTGCTGCACGCAGATACATGCGATACAGGAGAGAACCAAGAAACCCACGAGTTAAATATCTCATTCTAAACTTTGGGAACGTCTTTTGGTACAGGACTTGGGGGCATGAACAAAGGAAGAAAATACACGGCTTTTATTCGAGGTTCTAAAAGCTCGCCCACTAAGAACTTACAAAACGACGGCGGAAGTGGCACTGTAGATGTGCTTTTGGCGATCTTTGTGCCTTCTTTTTTCTGTCACAGACTGCTCAAATTGTGTGTCCACACTTAATAACCCCCTTCTTCTACTCAACAATAGTTACGGCGTCTTGCTTCCCTTGACGTCCAACCAAGTCACTTTTCTGTAGATAACGAAGCAAAAAAAAAACGCACGTCTTATTCACCCTTCCGACACTCCCCGGAGTACGAGCAATCGTGGCGGGGGCAGAAATGTGTGTTGTGTGGGTGAACAAGGAGTTCCGTTTTCCGCTCTTTGTTGGACGCAAACTGGTTAGCGATACTGCTAGCACAACGGAGGTGAGTCTTATTAGTTGCAGGGCGAACGGGACTATCGACTTTACTTCCAGTTGGGGGGAAACTCTGACTATCGTCGCTTTTACCATTTCGTTGTTGCCTGCGCGCGCAATCAATATGCCTCACTCCACGACCAACAACAGACACGAAAATCCCTAGGTAATACGTTTGTCCTCCCCCGCCTTTTTCCCACCAGGTTTCCATTCATTGACGCAAACACCAAAGGAGCAAAGTTTTCCCTGACGCCCTTTTTTCCCGTTCCGCGCCACTGTAACTTAGGTAAATATGCTCTCGGCCTCTTTTTCCTCGCCTGGCAGTAATTTGTTGCCAGAGCTTTCATTTAACAGAAAAGGAAGAAAAAGAACGAGTTATGGGAAATCTTCTAGTTTAAAGGGTGACTAGAGAGACGTGTATTCTTTAATATAACGTAACACATGACTGTAGACTAGTGGTACAACTTGGTAGGCGTGTAAAAAATCGTCGTGATTAAATGCAGCCAGGCTGACTACTTCACTTTTCTGTAAATTGGGCAATTGGTTAGCTAACCATGCCACGTCCTAGAATATGACATGGGGAGAAGTGGAGTTTACAGTTTGCGTTCTGCAATGCAAAGAGGAGAGACAAGTTTACTTGATCAGGCGTGACAATATCTGCACGTGAATAAAAAAGGATCACGGGCGCGGTAACTTTGCTCGGGTCGTATTGCGGGGGGTGGAATTGGCTATAACGGTCCCAATTACTGAACATTCCGTAATCAAAACGACAGAAACATCCTAAAATATAAAAAGGAGAAAAAAGGGATAGCATTACGTAAAGTTTATGCGTAAGGGTTAAAAAATGTTAAATATTTACACATGTAAAAATAAATATAGAAATGAAGCTTCAAGAAAAGTAGCCCTCGATAGGTGATTATTAAGATGGCAAATGAATGAAAATAAATATACGAGTAATAGATGTACGAAATAGGACATGAGCAAGTAAGTAAAGAAGAACCATTTACCACTCCGAAGGGTTTGGACGTAATGCATCATTGTTTTCATAGATGTCTTCACTGGATAATGAGCCAATAGCTTCTCGAGCATATCCTTTCAGAGAATTTCGTTAGCTTACAATGGAGTTAAACACAGATTTTAAAAAATCTTTATATTAAATTTACAAAATAAGGTTTACTGTGTTAATTTCGCCGTTTTCATCCGTGTTAGCCTCCGATGACATTGTCAAAAGTTTCATGCAATTAATCATGGCTACCTTGTCTCGCAAACAAGTCAACTTGGCCAGAGGGAGAAGTTCCTCTTTGGATAGCATCGTTTGCGACCCAGATACCTGAAATATGGTAAAGCATTTTCAGGAACAAATGTACATTTAGCCCAGAAGTCCCCTGGCGTTCTGTATTGAACGATCGTCCGATGCGGCCATCTTGGAAAAGTCGACCGTCGCCATATTGGGTCTGGATGACACTTCTGTTCATCGTTTAACCTATTGGTCGCCCAGAAACGGTAGGAACATTCGTAGTATAGGCCCAAATGTGGCAACGGTTAATTTATACACGATGGCAGTATTGCGCAATCAATCAATGGTTAATTAGAGCCATATTTACGTGCAAAATGTCAGCAATGGGCGTTGCAAGTTGAAGGGAAAATGGACAATGAGCTAAGGACGCCACTGGGGCCAAGGCTATCATCAGATTGATTTTAGAGTTTAACTCGGGATAATACTGCATAGCCACCCAAAACATGGTCGTTCCCATTGAATGGCCTATATACGTGAATTGATCCTGCCCGGTTTGCGTTAAGATGTAGTCAATTACAGCTGGGATGTCGTATTTGCCCATTTCTTCCCAACTAGCGATGAGTCAAAAGTGAGCAAAATTGCGAGTACTGAGTACGTTCGTATTACGAGAAATTCCAGTAATCCGCACTTTGATTGGATTTCGTCTCATGTGTATTGGAATAGGGATTACCCCTCGCGTTGCCAATCCATACGTCGTACCCGTTATTGGACAATATGAACGCTGTATAGGAAATGTATCACTTGGTAAAATAAACCAATATTTGGTTGTAAATTGATAGAATCCTTTTAAATATAATAGTTTATTACGTAAGCTTTTGTTTGTTGGGTTGATGAGCCAGATATCCGAGCTACATACTAGTCCGTGTTGGATGAAGACAACAGGTTTGTTGGCTGCCGGAATACGGTGCAAATGAAGATGGTAACCGTCTTCGGTCGTCACTTTGTGATCTTCTGCTTTGTATCCACGGCGTCGGATAATTTCGAGCTGTGTTCAGACTTGGTATCACTTTAGAGGTTCTATGGCTTACGCGTCGTATCTAAATGCTTACTGCGCTCATGGATAGTTCCGGATCTTCAGCCGCATCCATTTTCTGCTCCGCGAGAGGCAGCGAAGGAAACAGAGCCTCCAGCTGAAACGGAAATAGTGTTCCAAACGAAACAAAAGCCGGCGTTGGTCGGAAATGGAAACAGAGCCACAACAGACTACACAGTACAAGCTTGGAGGAAATCATGGTTCCCAGCTTCCCAATACTTGCCAGAGCGAACGAAGGCGCAATACTGGTTTGAATTTGGTAGACAAATAAGGCTTAAAAGTTTTAAGCTGGGTCAAAATGTGACGTAATACAACGACGACAGTGAACTAGCGTAGTACTCGCCTGTTTCCTGTGGATTATTGTAGGCTCTATTTTTGTTCAGAGAAGAAAGAAGAGAGCTGCATGGAACGCTGGACACTACTGTATACAGTGTAGATGAGGCGCAAATCTTTTTAGTATTATTTTGCCAAGGACACTCGGTGCACAATCCTGTTCCGATTGTCTGTCTCCTACTTGCCAGCTGCGGCCGTGTGCGTAGCAGATTAATAAGTACATGTAGACGATAATCTTGATTACCTGCGACAACAAGATTGCACATTCTATTGCATTTTCCCGCTATGAGGGTTTTTTTCGAACGGAAATCGTATAAGTTAATTTGTCCTTCCTAAGAAACGAATTGCGTAGATCGCCAGAAAGGGTGTTTCGACCGGTTCGTTTTGTTTGAAAACAATAAAGTCGTAAAACTCTGCGAGTTTGCCACTCATAAACGCACAATACGGTCCTCAAATAAACAGCTGTACAGGACCTCAGTTCCAAGCAGTACGGACGCTTTCAAATTTGAAACATTTTTTTTCGCGAGCTCATGCGAGAAAGAAACAATAATGACCTTTAATTATAGAAAATATTGCGTTAAGATGGTCAAGGAAATTGAGAGCAGCCGTTTGCACTATTTTGTTCAAAATAGGGTTTCACACTGGAAAAACATGACAAACGGAAACGAGACATTCATATAGTTATAAATTTTGTAGCTGTGGCCAGCTGCGTGATGTTCGAAAAGCGCGCTGGGAAGTTCCCTGGAACATTCCACCGTTCCATACACATTTGTTTTGGAAGCCAGACCATCCCACAGTGTTTTGAAACAGCAATAAATCTTTTATCGAGTCCGCTGAGTAGTAAGATTCTTCACCTGCTTTCCAAAGGTATATTCCGAAATACTTTAGAATCTCAAACGATTGGAAAAGTTTGGAAACTAGTGTGAGTGTTGTTAACTGATAAATGTATAGTATCGTTGAGCCTTTTTTACATTATGACTTTATTTGTACATTGGGGTGAGAGATGATTCAATACACGGACAATTCAATACACGGTAACTTTTATAAGTTAAATCGGAAAATATAAGGCTTTCTATATTTAAATAAGTTTCCAAAGTTGTAGATCTACAATAAACCTAATCTAAAATCACATTCGTTTACTGATTCTTGCATTTTTATAGATAAACATAGATGTTAACTACGCATCGTAATGGCTTTTTAAAGCCGTCTTCGTTAAGCTTGGCATTGTCTACATACTTGATTTCATAATGTTGGTAATTGTTGCTATCACTGATCGTTATATAGCGGTGTATAAGCAATTTATAAAAATAATGTATAATTATAGTATATTACGCAGATATAGCGTAGACAAACTAAAAAAGTTGCCGTGTATTGAATTGTCCGCGTATTGAATCAGCCAGTCCCCGTACATTGTATACTTACGCTAGTTAAGAACTTACGTTAGATACATTAACTATTCATCTCTATATGAAGCTAGCCTTCTTTTTTTGCAATGAACTTATATATTGTTATTGCAGGCTCATAATGAGTAGCCAAAAGCAGCTTGGATTGAATCTGAGTCCTTCGCCTTCGACTCCAAGAGGAGAAGTAGACCACACCAGAAATCTTTCAGAACACGTTGGTTCCCTTTGTCTGGATGATAAGTTCAGTGACATTGTCCTTAAGGTTGAAGGGCAACGAATTTATGCACATAAAGTCATCTTAGCTGCGCGGAGCGATTATTTCAGGTAAAACTCACCGTTACAGCCATACCAGCCACCAAATTCTGAATAGTCATATTAGCTAACTTCCTTGAGTGTAAGTACACCTGTAAGATCTCTTTGTGCGATTAAAGTTGTGACGTCGTCCGATTGAAGACCAAGACCATTGCGTACTTTCTACTTCAACAAACCGCAAAAAGCACTCAAAGACCAAAGTTTTGGAAGTAATCATTGACATTAGTCACCGGTGGCTGAATGTCGCATTGGAAAGTTTCAGTACTGTACTGGGTCAGCCGACGTGACATCGTAATCACCTCCTATATTCCTCTGCCGCAATTTGACTATTAAGAAAGCAGTCTTACTGAGGTAGCTGAAGTCTTAAACCTAACTTTAATCCAAACGAAAATGTTATTAATTACAAAAGCCTAGTATAGACACAAAAAGTCCGATCGTATTTATGCAAATCCAGCTCGATATTATATAGTACCCATAAAAAAGAGCTAAGCCATAAACTTACACGCAACAATGGCCTTTAAGTGTATCGAGTTCCAATAACAAGCACGAAACCTAGATTTTCTTTTGTAGGGAAAGCCTGGCTGTTTGGATGCATTGACAGTTTAAGGCCACTGTACTTTGAATGGGACCTATAATTCATTTTTCTCCTGAAAGTTCTGTGCAATGTATAATACGCTTGAGCCCTAAAGAAAGTTCATAGCCACGCAAATTCCCGCGATCGGAATTGTTAGCATGATTACAAAAAGTGAGTATTTGGAACAGTGCCTGTTCCTCGTCTATTTATATTACCATGAAAAGAACCTAACACCTGGCATGAAATAGCCGAATGGGGTACCAAATACGTCGCAATGACGTAACAGTGAAAGTTCACGTCATCTGAGTTGCGTGGCTAATTGAACTTTTTCTGTTACGGAAATGCCGTTGTAGGATGAATCTTATATTCAAAGCGCAGGCCTTAGTCATATAGTTTAGTCATATTTTCTTTGAGAAGCAAGTCGCATTTGATACCGAGACATTGACATGTGCAATTAGTTATTTCTTACTGTGCAGAGCTTTAAGTCGCCTGTCGTGTCTTTTGTATTTTTCTCCACAGAGCATTGTTCTTCGGCGGGTGTATCGAAAGCCAGCGAGCTGAAATCGAGTTGCAAGATATTAGCGCTGACGCTTTCAAGGTTCTCCTTAAATACATCTATACGGGACGTATTAATCTCACCAACGTTACAGTAACAAATTTATTCCTTTGTCACAACTTGAGCTCGCTTCAGGAAGTTGTGTTTTTTTGGGGGAAATGTAGGAAGATCTGATTCGCGACTTACTGGGATTAGCTCATCAGTATGCGTTCGCCGAGCTGGAAACAGCCATTTCGGACTTTCTTGAGTCGATGATTAACACGAGCAACGTTTGCCTAATCTATGACGTGGCCTGGCTTTACAGCCGCTGGAATCTTGTTCATGCCTGTAGATATTTTCTAGACCGACACGCGAGTGAAATCCTGCAACATGATTCGTTTCTTCAGCTTTCCAAAGTAAGCTAACTTATATCGTCCGTTACAAATTTAACGCTTGTTCGTGTAAGAATAAATTAATAAATTAGTTAAGTAAAAAATAAGTAAAGATAAATTAAGTAAAAAAGTAGAAATTTAAGTAAAAAAGAAATTACATAAGTAGAAAGTTAAGTAAACAAAATAAAATTAAAAATGTAGAAAATTGAGTAAAAATAATAAAGAAATCAAAGAACATAGGAAAAATAAAAGTAATTTCACGACATCACAAGTAGAAAAATAAAGAAACTTCCCTGCCTCGGATTTTGAATTAATTGCTATTCGCAAATTTCCAGGAAACTCTGGAAGACATTTTGGCTCGCGATTCTTTCTGCGCTCCCGAAGTTGATATCTTTCATGGCTTGCTGCGATGGATAAAAAACCAATCCCTCCCTAAAACCGAACTGACAAGCTTACTCAAAACTATTCGCCTGCCTCTCATGTCTCTCCCGGAATTACTTAACGAAGTTCGACCCTCGGATATTATCAGTGCTGATGCAATTTTGGATGCTTTGGAAATTAAAACGACAGTAAAAGACTCGGAGCTAGCCTATCGGGGACATTTACGTAAGCTTGAGTTTTTCCGTCCTTGACATGAAAAGCACACCCTGTTTTGGGAATATCTTTCACGCACCTGTGTCTGTTCGTTTAGTTTTGGAAGAAAATGTGGCAAGTCCCCAGAGTGGGGCCCAAGTCATTCAAGGCGAAATGAGAATAGCACTACTGGACGGGGACGTCACCAATTACGATATGGAGCGCGGCTTTACGCGACATCCTATTGAAGACGGCAATGCTGGTATTGTAGTTATGCTCGGCATGCCTTGCATAATCAATCATGTCAAGCTTCTGCTATGGGACAAGGACGTGAGGTACTGGACGCTATTACTATTAGCCCATAAATCAATCAATATTTTTTTGAACCCGTTTTTGGGCTATGTAGGTCGTATTCATATTTCATCGAAGTGTCCATGGACCGGAAAGATTGGGTCCGCGTGGTCGATCACACCAATTACATGTGTCGTTCCTGGCAACGATTGTATTTTCCCCCGCGGGTTGTGCGATACATTCGCGTTGCTGGAACGCACAACACCGTAAATCGCGTGTTTCACGCAGTGGCATTGGAAGCTTACTACACCCAAACGCCTTTTAAGTTAGATCGTGGACTCGTAGGTAATTTCCTGGGGTTTTTTCTCGTTTCTTGAAATTTATATTATTTCCTACTATTCATGTTCTATATGAACGATTTATTAATTTTCTGTTATTTACCTTTTAACCGTTTTCTACTCCTTTCCTCTTTGTTCATTTTATGGTCCAACTAATAGCTTCTATTATTTATTAATTTTTTTCTTCTATTTCTTTTTTATCTTCTATTTCTTTTTTATCTTCTATTTCTTTTTTATCTTCTATTTCTTTTTTTATTTGTTTAGTTTTTATTAATTTCTATTTTTATCTTCTATTTCTTTTATGTTATTTATTTACTATTTATTAGTTTTCTATTATTTATGTTCCATTCATTTCAACTCTTTGTAATTTTGTCTGATATAGCACCCCAACACAATGTTGCAACTGTTGATCTGGGAGCTATAGTATTGGAAGGCGTTTCTAGGACACGGAATGTGCTGCTGAATGGCGACACAGTGAATTACGATTGGGATTCGGGCTACACCTGTCACCAGCTAGGTTCAGGCTCCATCGTGGTGCAGTTAGCTCAGCCGTACATTTTGGATTCGATGAGGTTCTCTTTGCTTCTTTTTGTTGGTAGCAAAAGACTTGCCTGACAGTGCTTGTTTATTGGAACCAGGTTGCTTTTATGGGACTGCGATGAGCGTCGTTACGGCTATTGCATCGAAGTATCAACCAATTATAAAGAGTGGGCTATGGTTGCTGACAAACGGCGGGAAGGTTGTCGTTCTTGGCAGACGCTAAAGTTTTCGCCCGTGCCTGTTGTGTATATCAAAATTACCGGGACCCAGAACACAGCCAACGATGTATATTTTCTCACCTTTTTTCAGTCAGCTGTCAGTGAAATATAACGTTTCATTTGCATAATAGGTATTTCACTGCGTGCATCTTGAATGTCCTGCACAAGAATCAACGGAATCGAAGATGACGCGAGAATCCAAAGAACGCGAGCGCGAGCCACTTGCAGGTGAAGGAATTGCGCGACCGACGGATGTCACCATTTTTCGTACCTTTTCCGCATTGCGTTCGTCCTTAGATTAAATATTTCGTCGTTACGACCTGGTGACGCACAAGAGTTGGTCAACTTTGCGCATATTAAACATTTGCAGTCAGTAGAAACGTGTTTTGCACCGGTGCCAAACCCAGAGTATCCGTTTCGAACTTAAGTTTAATTGTATTATTTCAAACTAATATTTTCTCTGTGATTCGCTGAGGACACTCAAAATTGTTATGTATCGTGAGCAATTAAGTCTATTGGCTATGTTTTAATAAAATTTGTAAAAAAAGAAAGAAAGAAAACTTTTTATGGTGTATTTTCTAAATTCTGAGATGTACACCGAGATTTTATAGACATGTAACAAAATGGAGATGTTTAAAAACGTCAAATGACCCCTCTACGAACAACTATGGAATTTGAAGCAAGAAAACCCTCCTCTTATAGCGTAATGGCTATTTTTCGTCCATTAAGTAACATTCCCAACAAGTAGCCTCGTGCTAATGCGACAAGATCATAACCCTGGACTTCTTATTTTAGAAGCGCCACGGTTTCCAAGAAGTTTTAGCTTTGGCTTTGGCTTTAGTGAGCTTCATCGGCTTAAAGCGGGCCGAGCCGGACATTAGACGTTCCATACGAAGGCGCATCGAGGGCGGGATCAAGAGACCATCGATACCATGGACCGCACCATTGGCGACAGTGGCGTCAGCGCCGGTTACATGAGCCTTGCCGTTGATGGTAATGGCTTGTTCTACAAGACAGTTCAAATAAGTAGGGAGATTACGGTAAGCTTAAAACTTGGTTACTCGGGCAAGCATAACCGTCCAAAGTTGAGCACACAGCTTCGGTGCTGGACACTTTAATATCAAGTTTGCCTCCTTGGAGCGTCTTGAGGCTCATGCCGTTCTCTAAACCGAGACTGTACCAAGTTCCGCCAGCAACATGGTATGTTAGAACTTCGCGCAACATCTTGGGATCGTCGGTGAGATGTTTAATGAAATCGCTAGGCAATTTTTCGAAGACACTAGAATGTTGGAAAGACAAAGGGATTAGGTGTGGGTACGGGAAGGTTAAGGAGGCTTACTCGTCGGTCGGGGCGAACAAAGTGAACGGGCCCTTTTCGTGCAAAGTGTCTTGGAGCTGAGCGAGCGTGATCAGTTTCGACAACGTCTTGAAACGAGGGCAACGGGAGATTTCGGCGATAATGGAACCGCCGCGGTCGTACACCGAGACCATGACGGAATTAATTATATGCAAAACGCCATTATGGGCGGTGTAGTTGCCCGACACGATCTGGCGACCGTTGGCGGTGACAACTTGCCCGTTCTGGTAAACGTTGAAGCGGATGTCGCGCTTGCTGAGCAACGTACGGGCCAACTGTTCGTTCTGTAAATCCTCGTGGTAAAGCAATCCCCGAGCGACATGGAAACGGAGCAACTCTTTCAAGGGAATGTTCTTCGCCCAGTCGGGAATGTGCATGAATGCGTCATCGGTCGGGGCAAACAGGGTAAACTTGCCTGGGGCGTTGAGAGGGTTAGTTACTAGAATGTTATGTTATATTAAAAAAGCAACCTTCATGATCGATGATGTTGTCCAGTCCGCTGTCCTCTAAGCCTTTAACCAAGACTGTCAAGTTCAAAGACTCGGCTAAATCGACCAGATTCTTCGCTTCGCGTGGAGCTGCGACATTGGGGTCATCCAAGGTCACCACCATGGGATGCGAAAGAGCAGATTTCGCATTCTCCTTTTCATGATACTTGATGACTTCTTCGGGATTGAACGTAATCAAAGAAACACTATTCGCCTGGCCTAATAAACAGGCTAAACCCAATATAGCTATTTTTACCCACATCTTGAAACGATGTTCAGTCGTCCACTGCAAGAAGCCACGTTATCGTGTTGACAATCTCTTTTGTTTTGACGGTTGCCAGACTATTGGGCTTCGGGAGATCTCCGTTTATGCGAAAAACCGGTTTGTACCAGACCGAGTTTGAATTTTCTTCGAAACAGTAATAGGAAACTCGGGCATCGCACTATATTAAGTTCATCCGTTAGAACCGAGGAGCTTAAAAAGAGTTCATGGACATTTAAACTTGTGTTTATTTAATACAGCAGTACTTCGAGCTGCGCGGTCTCAATGTATAGTGTTTTCGGAGTATCTCCGAAGGATTGTTTCGTGTTACGCGGTATGCGTCTTTGCCTATAAGCGAGTTGCGTAAGCTTACTTCACCTTTTGGAGCGGCTGCCGCTTCTTTAGTTCTTTTATAATTCTTCCCTTTTTCTATATTTTGGAAAATTTCGTTCCTAATTTAGAGTCCTAATGTTATTATGTTCAGACTAAAATTTCTGCTAGTCATTTTTATTTATTTCGGTTAGCTGAATACTACTTATCCAAGCGGCTCGTTTGAGGCAGTTTGGATAAGCGGAGTTTTGCTGCAGCAAGTCGTTTCTAAATTACATTTGTCAATAGTTTATTCACAGAAGCGTCATACGATGATTGCATAATTCTAAATATTAATTGAAGAAATAATTTTAAGCCCGATTTCTTTAAGTTTGAGTTTTCTGTTTAAGAGTAGGTTAGAATAAGGGAATTTGGCAACGCAGCAAGTTTGTAGTGTGTCATGGCCGACGTTATTGCCCAGCCCATGTACAGTGAATTTTAAATTAAAAATGAGCAACGTCAAGGGTGATGTTAACCGCCGAGGTAATCATAAATTTGCACTAATATTCAAATCTCTGATCATATGAAGCTTTACTGCATTTCTGCGTAATTGGTTTGACAAAAACTAATGTTTGTTATTCTTTGTTTGCATGTGGCTGTTGTTGCGGGTGAAATTTCTCAGTGTTGGTAATCCAAGCCAAAAAGAAACGAGCCAAAAATCCCAAGAATAAGAATCGAGTACGGGAGAACCGCGATGTGCGTAAAGAAGATGGTGTCATTGCAAAAGATGGATCGTCACATAATAAGACATCCGTCAACATGGATGACTCACAGTTTGCGAACAGGTAAACTTCCTGTACCCCAAAGCGTTGTTTTTGAATAGTTTGCTAAATACGGACCAAGTACTGCGCCTCTCACGTGAGTTTAGCTGATCTCCTTTTATTTGGCCCGCTTGCGAAGTACTAGAAAGAAAATCAGTTTAAAATAACTTTTGCCGCGCAAAGTTTAGGAATCGAAGACAGTCTCCACGTTGTCGTTTCGCTCGGTCGGATATTTATAGGCCAGTTCGGTGACCGGGTAATAAGCCTACCCTTCACAGGTTGTCACGGCCCTCAGACGCGGATGACAAAATAAAAAGACGAGCGAAACTGGCTCCTAAACTGTCTCAAACTAATTTCAGAACAGCTGAGAGAGAAACATGGCACCAAGAACAAACGCAAACATGAGTAGGCGACGTTCGGGACACTATTTCTTTCAAGATAAGCCTTGCGTCGCTTCTCCTGAATCGAAACCAAATTCTTCTGTGCACTAGGATCCTTCTGTATAATTCAGCTAAAAACGTCTCCCTTATTTTTCC
This sequence comes from Triops cancriformis, assembly GCA_020615345.1. NCBI lineage: Eukaryota > Metazoa > Arthropoda > Branchiopoda > Notostraca > Triopsidae > Triops > Triops cancriformis. Next base: position 20,844 of record JAHZNP010000667.1, read on the forward strand.
ATTTCAGTTTGCATTATTTACCAAGCGTGCAGTCTCATAATTATTTTATCATAATCTTTTTCTTTGTTTTCCGTGAAAGTATTATCTTTTTCTTTTGAACATTATGACAACGGAAGTTTTTTTATTTTTTAGTAATTGTGACGTAACTTAATGGTAACGTAACTAAGGCAGCCGATTAATAACTTGATCATACGTTGTTGAGTACAGTGTCTCGAACGAAACTTCCCTAAGCCGATATTCCGTACTTTCTTGCGTATTTGTGCTAGCTTCGTTCGCATGCCTGGTGTATTTGCTCTCTGAGAGGTTACCTCTCTTATTCAATAACCGCTTCCTGCGGTCGTGGAGCTTGATCGTGCTGTGGTGTGATACTATATATTTCTATATGCATTCTCCATAATCCGATGTGTTCTTCACAGTTCGATATTAGAGTACACCTCGAATTCTGCCAACTAGTCGGGACCGCAGGACATTTGACAGGCCGGATATTTGACAGAATTGGATAGAGCATGTTTAGCCATTAGGAATATACTGGAATATCCTCTAACAAGACCATTACGCGGCGTTCTCCTAATACCTTTGCACTGGGGCTTAATTCTTTACCAGAGTAACGTAAAAATACGACGGTTGATAAAACGGCGAGTCTTACTGTATTTTCTAGTGAGTTTGTGGAACACTCCTTCATTATCAAATTGGAATTCATTCAACCATGAGGTCGTATTGCTTGCTGTCGGCCGTATCGATTTAGATGGGCATCTCTGTGCATTGCGAAACTATTTTAATTACGAAGCTTGTCCGTTCTTGTTCGACGGGTCGTGTATGCTGGCTCTGTGTGAGTTTTCATTGCGGGTTCCATCGTCATGCATGCTGAACAAGGAAACGAGGAAGATAGTCAATTCGAGTTAGCATGTGATGCCACGCTCATGCCAAGCGCGAGCGAAATTGTCTAGGGCGAAGGGAGAATGCTTAAAAGGCACGTTTACATAACAGTGTCAAGAGGAATGTCAAGTCTCTTAGGCGCCGATGTGCAGAAAATCACTCGCCCTTCACCCGAATGAGTTTTTCTTGCCACAAACTAATGGGGCACTACCTACTTCCTTGCAAAATTAGCATGCGTCATCAAAAGCCGGGTGAAACTTCATTAGTTGAGTGAAGACTTTCGCATCTCTCTCGACGTGTAGTTTACTGGATGAAGGTCGGGACTGTCCAATAGACAAAGGATTTGGTTTTAAATAGCGCCGTAAGCAATTGGGGTGTGATTTGCATTGCTGGACGCACATTGGTCACACGTGGTGCTCATGTGGCTCCCACGCGGTCCCTCTTCCACTTCAGTTCCCTGGACGACCCGGCGCGGTTGCTAAGTGCATCCACTATCTTACGAGAGCACAGGAAATGTGTCTTAGCATTCCAGCATCGCAATGTTTGGTCCACAAGCCTTTAATTCCTCCCTAACTTTGGAACTCGTTCTCAACTTATATGTGAACCAGCCTTAACGTTCAAAAGACGTTCGTTTGATCCCAGTTCCATTGTTGCTTACGTATGGCCGACGTTGGCCAAAAGCGTGTTTACACGTTACAGCAATGGTCTACCAGTGGAGTTTATTGCTGTTGTCTTCTTCGCTGGGATTTGAGGAATGGGGTGACAACGGGGGTTTCACCCCAGATGCTTTGAACTCTGAACCCTTGCCTAGTGCTCTAGGGATCGGCTTGGCTATCTTGGTGATTGCCGTTTTGCTGCTGGTGCTGATCAAATGGGAAGATAGCCCAAGTTGGCGCTGGGACGCGGTTGTGGTGACCAGACGACAACCGCGATGCCCGGCGGTCACTGCTAAGAAATGGCGCAATTGGGCTCAAGCCGACTGCAATGAAGCAGAACAAGGTCGCGTAGCCTGGAAGAGCGGGGAAGCACTCCCGAATTCAGGACCTCAAGCCGCGCCTCCTGCAGCGTGGACTCGCAGGTAGATTGTCTCAATTGACTTGGACAAGGTGGGAAGAGAAATGGGGTGGGGGTTGAGGTGGGTGGCTGCGCAAGTAAAGGTGCCATAAAAGAGATAAAGTTTGTCTTCGCGTATTGATCCACTTAGGTAATAGGTAGTTGGAGGGGTACCGAGAGAGAGAGAGGGGGTTTGGAGAAGGCCCCGAAACCCTAAGATACCTGCCCCCTCCCCTTAAAAAAAAAACACTGGCTTCTTCCCTCCCTTTTTCCCCCAGTCCTTCCGTAGGCGCGGAAACGCGAACTTTAAGGGGGTTGGAGTAAGAGTCCGTACAGTAATTCTGGTTCGCTGAGGCCTCTCCAGAGAGTTTCGTCACGGTTGTTTCGAGCTCGAGTAGAGCTGTAGAACGCGAAAGGGACACGAGAGTCCCGGGGTGGTTGAAAGGGGTGGTTTGGTGGATGCTCGTGGTCCCTACCCCCTGTATTGATTAGGCGGAAGGCCCAGCGCATGCAGAATGCACATACTCCACATGAGAGAAGGATAAGTACCGCACGGCACACTCCCGACCCGGGTTAGTTAGGAGTGTCAAGCTCGAGTCTCAAGTAGTGACTTGCACCATGGGCTCGCGTTCGAAACACGAGCCTTGGCAGTGAAAAACAGTTCACCCCACTGTGTGGGTTTTCCCTTGTGGAAGTATACAAAAGACCTAGTTACTTCGAGTACGGGTGGGGCGCGGGGGGGCTAAACGGAACGTTGCGCTTGCTGTGTGGGGGGTGGGGACAAGAGTGGGCGTGGTGAACCCTAGTCGGGGGGGGGGGCGTAGTGGGCGTTGCTATGGCAACTAGTCCACGGCCGCCACCCAGCCGGGCGCCTACTTTACCTTCCGCCGATGTGTTTACCGTCCTCGAGATCCAAGCGCGGCAAGCACAGCAAGCCACGCCCACGCTGGGGCGCCGCCACTCGTTAGCGCTGTTGCAAGGGCAAACCTTACCTGCCCCTCACGCGTCGGCTTCCGCCAGTCGGGAAAGCGTGGCGTCCTGGAGCCCGGGCTGCAACACGGGCCACGAGAAACGCCTTTTACCGCAGCCGAAGAAAAGACAGCTACCGACGCCCAAGTCGGAAGACGGTGGCTATGCCCCTTGGGAGCGGGAAACGATGGGTATGCCCCGGGGCCGGAGGCTGCCGGTACCTAAAGCGAAGAATGCCAGTACGGGTGGGGGAAGTAGCGGACGGGTTTTGCCCGAAGTACCGGTCCATGTCGAAACGGTGACGCGGCCGTCGTTGGCAGCTTTGAAAGCGTACAGTCCGGCGTATGCAGCGGGGAGCTATCGGGAGGACCAGGATGGGTACGAGGCCGAGTCGGAACGACCGACCGACGGTGACAAGGAACAAGATTTGTTGCTGGAAGCCTTGTTTCCGAAATGTCAACGGCCGAGTCCCTCGGGGCCGCACGTTATACCTCCCACCCCTACGTCGCAAGCGGAGCCGCCTACCAGCACGTCGGCGCCGACGGCCAGCTCGGAGACGTGTAGTACCAAACGCCACCTGGCGGCCAGCACGCCGTTTCCGCGTCAGTTGCCGGTTCCCCCCACCAACGTCCTGACCAATGACCCCACGAAGAAGCGCCTCTTACCCCGCCCTTTATCCTGTGATACAAACGAGCCGCCCTTGGCTGCCTCTTTCCCCGCCCAGCAAGGAGGCGGATCCTTGTTGGGTGGGAGTGACCCCAGTTTACGGACCACGCCTCATCATTATCCCCATCCCCATCATCCTCACCCGCATCACCCTTTGCCACCAACGCCCCATTACCACCACCACTTGTCGCCACCGCGTCCTCATTGTCCCCGCCCCTGGAGCACCAGTCCCCGCCCCATGCCCGGCTCCTCTTCATCGTCTCACGTGCCTTCACCATTTTGCTCTGAGCCATTTGTCAGCACCACCCCGCCGTTCGGCCGGAAAGAAGAGCAACCCTCGTACATATCTCCGCCTTCGGCCACGAGCCACGCCTACCAGCCCCACTCCCTCTCTCTTCTAGCACGTCGTTGGTTCCCGCAACTCTCGGTTCCCAAAATGCTCAAACACCTCAAATCCAAGTCCTTCCCCCCGCCAGGCTCCGTTATGGGTGACTCGCTCGACGGAGAAGCGTCACCCTCCCCGCCCCCTTCCGCCACCGCTCCATCGTCGTTCGCCGCGGCCATCTCGGCCAGTATTTCCGGACGGCGTTCCACTCCTACACCGATCCCCGCTTCGAATGCAGCTCCGGCCAACAATAGGGCGTGGATGACTGCTTGGCGATCCACCCCGGCGCCCAATGCCTACGCCACGCCTCCTTCGCCCTATTCCACGCCGCTTTCGTCATCCAGTCAGTCATCGTCCGTCGCTTCGCTGCCGCAGCCTTTGGGCGGTGACGAAGGGACGGAAAGGGGCGGGGTTTTGGGAACCTCCTTGTCACGGAGTTTGGGGCGGATCTCCGCCAGGGTGCCGTTTTTTCCCACGATGGATAGTACTTTACAGCCCAACGACGCTGAAGTGGGAAATAAGCGACAGTCAAGGCCTCGGCAGCCATTAGCAGCGACAGTTTTAAGGTAAAAAAAATGCTCGTTGGGTGGTCTTGGGAAGTCTTAAAGCGACACAAATTATTTGGCCAAACTTGTTATAGCGAAAAAGCTGAGTAAAAAAAATTCCGGAAAGCAAAATGGAGTCTAATTGGGTGAAGTTTAGAGAAAAGCGATCGATGTTGTTGCTTGCATAGTGCACGCAAGCAAACAGCGCATGGAATGAGATCCCAAATTGGATATGCTTAAGATTTCCCAATGTACCGTGTGTCGAGGCTTAGGAACCGAACTGTGCCAGCAAACATTATTCTTTTGTCATTTTTGCCCTTTTTTTGTTTAAAAAGGACTTGCTAGCCTTGAAAGCCCTAACCTTAAGTTAAAGTGGCACTTTTTCATCGTTTCTGTAAATAATGTTTTATGAGCGAACATAAAAACGGGAACAAGGAAAGTTTAATCGATAGAGGTTTTTGTTCCTTACAGCTAAAAAAAAAATGAGAGAAAATATTACGATTCCGAGATATGGTCAAATTGCCGTATCCCCCCTCCCCCTCATCTTGATGCTTAAAGTGCATTATTCCTTGGAAGGGGGGAGCAAAAGCTTTTGCCCCCCATTTTCGCTAAGAACACTCACCGTAAGTTTTCACCTGTTTCCGGCGCTGGCGCCCCATACTGGCGAATCGATTCAACAAGCAACGAGAATCAGGTCTCAGCGCTCACTTCCTTAATCGCCATTTCCTTGGGGTCATGCGCTGTGATGCTTGCATTTATTTTCTAGCTTTATTTTTTTTTTAAAAAAAAGAGAAATTTGGAAGAAAATGGCCGGAAAGGAAATTGTGACCTTCGCCGGCATAGGAATGTCCTAGTCCTAGATTCAAGACTTGGGCCGCAATTTCTACTCGGGAACGGAAGGGCTGCTGGTGTTATTACAGGTAAAAAAAAAGGTGTCCCGAAGCTTCGCCCCCCGGTTTCTGGTGAAGGGCGGGTTGGGAGGAGGGTGCTTTATGTACACAATCAATACACAGCCCAGCCGAGAAACGCGGTGGCGTAGCCATATTGCGTCGTGAGTTGTCGGTATCAACTAAGAAAATAGATTGTGGGGCCTGTCGGACGGTGGTGTTTTGAAATTGTGTTGCGGTTTAGGGTTCGTGTGCGTTAAGGGGGTGAAAAATGTGTCAAGACGAAGAGAGCGGAGGGTAAAAAGAGACGCGCGAGTAGGGCAAGTTGCCAAGACACCACGACGAAAGGCATCCGGGAGAATCTTCAAAAATAGACCCTTTCTCTTACGTGGCGAGCGGCAGGAGTGCGAAAGCCCAGCGTTGCAGTCTATTTTATCTCGGCGAAGTTGGAAGCAGCGCTGGTCAGAGCGAAACTGTCGCGCATGTGGCTCAAGCTGGGCTAGTTGTGGCCATTTGCAGAGCTGTGGTAGGGCGATCTGGTGTTGCGAAGTGTGTGTTTTGGTTTTGGTTTTTCCTTAAAGCGCCTGGTCTATGGTGACATGGGGAGAAAGAGAGCAGGGAGCTGGCGATGGCCTACCAGGATGACCCAGCGGGCGTGTGTTGGTGTGACGAGGCTGACTGGGACCCTGACAACCGGAATGGATCCGTGGACGGGTCCGGTACCCGTTTGGGGGTCTTGATTGGCCAGTTGGATCCGCGATTGGCTGAAACGGGTGATGGGCGTGGGCATGTCCCTAGTGTGGATCCTTGGGTTGCGGATTCGGAAAGTACGGTAGTCGCGTGCGAGCTAGTGATGCTAGTCGTGTTGGTGGTAGGCATCGCCTTAGGACGTAGAATCGTAGCCTGCCTGAGTCAGTGGCAGAAAGCTAGAAGTAGTCGCCAGCCCAAGCCGTTGCTACCAAAGACGACAGCGAAAAGTAAACGACAGTATCACCGTCATGCGAATGCACCACCGTGGCGAAGCGAGTCCAGCGACTCGTCCTCGTCGTCGGGGGCACGTGTCGGAAATGCAGGGATTCCGGCATGGGTGGTGGGAGGAGTGGCTTCGGACTCGGAGGATGGCGAGGCGGACGTCGAGTCCGAGGGCGAAGATGACAGCAATAGCCTGGCACTTGTTCTCGTTGACAGCAAGAGAGTTGTGAGCAAGGAACAAGTGGCCGAAGCAGAAGAGCAGGAAGAAACGTGGGGTTATTTTGCACTGACGGCTGTCACCACGCCCATTTATTGGGCTCATCCGTGTGGGCGCAAGCACTCCACGTGAGAGCCACGACATGAACCATTGATTACTTGGAGCAAGAGTTACTGGGTCTTGTGAGGAGAACTCATGAAGAGATATTAATGCGGTTTTCTGGGTTTTTTATGCTTTTAGAGAACTACGCGGGTCGGTGTCTGGATTAGGCGAAGATGACGAGGATGAAGAAATTCTGGGCTCTGATGATGATGAGCAAGAAGATCCTCGGGATTACTGCAAAGGAGGCTACCACCCAGTGAAAATCGGCGACCTGTTCCATAACCGGTACCACGTGATACGCAAACTGGGCTGGGGCCACTTTTCGACCGTGTGGCTGTGTTGGGATCTGGTGGCCAAGCGCTTTGTAGCCCTCAAAGTGGTCAAAAGCGCGGCGCACTACACCGAAACAGCTCTAGATGAAATCAAGCTCCTCAAATGTGTAAGCTTTTTAGCTTATTTGGAGACATTTTTATCATTTTTCTTATTTGGTCATTTTTTTCTTGAGTTCTTATCTTTTTTTATTTGCTCATTCTTTCTTTTTGTGTTATTTTATCATTTTTCGGTTTGCTTTTTTATTCTCTTTTTTTAGTTTTTTTTAAGTTTTTACTGGTATTACTTTCGGTAAAAGCAAGTTCTAGTTAGTCTTTGGTGTTTAATTTGCGTTTTGGTGGCCTAGGTCCGGGATAGTGATGATCAGGATCCGCATCGGGAGAAGACGGTCCAGTTGCTGGACGATTTCAAGATTACAGGCGTGAATGGCACGCACGTGTGTATGGTGTTTGAAGTTCTCGGCCATAACCTGCTCAAACTGATCATCCGAAGCCATTATCAAGGAATTCCCATTGAGAACGTGAAAACGATCGTCCGTCAAGTGTTGGAGGGTCTGGATTATCTCCACTCCAAGTGCGGCATTATCCACACGGATATCAAGCCGGAGAACATTTTGGTGTGTGTGGATGAAGCCCATATTCGCAAATTGGCCGCTGACGCGACGCATTGGCACCGATTAGGCCTCAAGTTGCCGGGCTCCTTAATCAGCACTGCGCCCAAAGAGCTGACAGCGCCGGATGCCGGGGCCAAAGTGTCGAAAAACAAGAAAAAGAAGTTGAAGAAGAAAGCCAAGCGGCAGGCGGAATTGCTGGAAAAGCAGCTTCAGCAACTGGAGGAGTTGGAAGAACAAGAAGCGTTGAACAAAACCGAGAGTGGACAGAACCTCAACAGCAGCGCTGCCGTTAACGCCTCAGGTACCGAAGAACTCGACGAGTGCTTCGAAGATGAAGACCGCGACAAAAAGAAGACGAAACCCAACGGCTCCCTATCCCTCAACAGTAAGCTTACTTTATTTTGACTAAAATGAACTAATGTCGACAGTTCAACACTGGTAAACGGCTGCGCTCTAGCCGTTAAATATTATTATTATAAAATAGTAAAGAAAAGTAATGCATTTTAATTACACTAAAAATAGAAAAAGGCTACTAGAATTGGTAAAGTAATAAAAAATAGTACATGGTAGTGAGATATAAATGGAAACGAAGAGAAGTGGCCTAAAGTGTAAAACGAAAGAACGTTTTCCGTAGGTATGGAGTACAGGAAGAGTTTTGCCGAGATGGAACAAGCGGAAGTACAGCATTTGGGCGAAGGGGTGGAGCCAGCGTACATGGTTTCGAACGTGGGCCACACCAACGGTCTGAGTGAAGGTTCAGCGGGGGGCAGTCCATTGCACCGTAGTACCAGCACTAATGACGCTTCTGCCTACGCCGATGGGTCCAACCTGGGCATGGGATTACGTCGAGTAGCGTCGTTTAGCGACGCCCAGAAAGGGAATGCGGGTCAGCCGGGTCACGCGATCAACGCGAACCCGCCGAAAGACCCCGTCCGAGAAATCTGTGATATCCAAGTGAAAATTGCCGACTTGGGTAACGCCTGTTGGGTGGTAAGAACTCGCGTTACGATGATGATGTGTACCCAAACTGTGCATCCCTTAATTGGTGTTCTTTATTTCCTGTCCTAGCATCATCATTTCACAGAAGACATCCAAACGAGGCAATACCGATGCTTAGAAGTGCTACTTGGGGCAGGATACGGGGCTCCTGCTGATATCTGGAGCACCGCTTGCATGGTAAGAGCATCACTGGTTTACGTCAAGAGTGACACTTTCACATGCCGTGACGGTTTACTTTTATAGGCCTTTGAATTAGCCACGGGAGATTACCTGTTTGAGCCCCATTCAGGTGAAGATTATTCGCGCGACGAAGACCATCTCGCCCACGTCATTGAACTGCTGGGAGACATACCCAAACACATAGTTTTTGCAGGGAAATATTCAAGGAACTTCTTCAACAAAAAAGGTTGTTCATTGTATACACGTCAGTTGCTAGCGCCATTGCGCCCTGGGCAATTTTACTTTTTGTATTTTTATTATTGATTTTATATTTTTATGATTCGCTTTGACAGGAGAATTGAGACGAATTACGAAGCTGAAACCCTGGGGTTTGTATGACGTGCTGACGGAGAAATACGAATGGCCCCAAGAAGAAGCACGCGCCTTTGCTAACTTTCTCGTACCCATGCTGGCGTTCGACCCTAGCGAGCGAGCCACGGCTCGGGATTGCCTTCGCCATCCTTGGCTGGCCGGGGCTGTGAGTGGTTCCCTTACCAGCAGCAGCGACGTGTCCTTGGCACGCCCACCACCCATTTCCTCAAGTGATAGCGAGGATTCACCGTTCTCGCCCTTATCATCGCCCATGATCTTAGGTCAGTCGTTGGAAGTGGATTTGAGATCCGAAGAGCCCGCAGCTAGATCGTGACGGGCTTGCCTCTTTGCCTCGACCAACGATGTCGCTCTTGCAAAGACGGCACGAAAATGGGCATCCCTCATGGAATAACACATCCCAGAGACTTGACACAAAAAGTTCTTATATGGAAAGCATTCTGCCACATTGCATCAGTGAAAAACGCCAGGGAAAGAGAGAAGAAGAGAAAAACGAACAGTGTCGGACGCTGAACACAGAAATTTGTGGAAGAAGACAGAAAGGTGAAATGACGAGGTCATGATTTGCAATTTTATCAAGTGGACACAAGGGCGAGCGCGTATTTATCCTTGAAAAACCAATATAGCGCACGGTGATGTCAAGTTTGGACTTGTAATCTGAAACTTGGGTTTTGTGAACGGAACGAAAAAAAGCTTATCCCCCCTTTTCTGTTTTTATTACAGTAGTCTTTTTTTTGGTAGTCTTTTTCCCGATTCTTTATAAACTTGGAGCCACAAATATAGTGCACGTTATCCGTTTAGAATCGGGCGTAGGTTTCAGCATCTAGATCTCAGTATTTAAATTACCCTTTCGTCCAGCCCTTGTTCGACCTTTGAAAACCCAAACCAATGACCCTAAGGCTCGTTAATGAACCCTGTAATTGGCAATCCTGAACACGTTGACATGGCCGTTTTTCTTGGAAGATGGCGAAAAGTGTTTTAAAGAAGGAACCCTTATCAGCCCCCAGTATAGATGATGTAATAATGCTACAGCCCCCAGACTACCCCTTCAGTGATCCGTTATCCATTCTCTTGAGCAAAGGCCCTTTCTCGTCCCGCAGAAATTTTTTGACAGGAACTTCGTGAAAAACGAGCGAAAAGAGGCGGTGGAAATTTTCCGGGGTCTGCCGTTGGTTGTGCGGAAACGCAAAAGCGTCAAGTATTATATGCAAAAGTTTGAGAAGGGGAGAAAGGGGAATTTACCTGCAAAATGGCAAAGGTGGCGTAGCTAAGCGAGCCAGCCACCTAAACTGCGGCTCTTGAGCTCATTTTTGCTGCTCTAGTGTAACTTATTGGCGGGGCACGTATAATACAAGCGGTCGGCTTTCTTACGATGTTGTCTATTGGTGTGTGTTTTTTTATCCAACCGTGAGCGAACCTTGGGGTACGCGAATGTTCTCGAAAAGGGTACACAGGGCTTTTGTTTCGGACATGTGTTGCGACCATAACGATCGTAACCTTTCGCCTTATTGCATTGTTGTGAGTGCATTACGTGATTGCCGCTCCTGTCTGAGTGATTTCTGTACTTTATTGCTTATAGTGCAGTCAAACTCGGATTTTGCCAACCGGTCGGCACTGGAAGGTGATTGACAATTCGAATAGTTGTTCAAATATGGTATACACATGTTCAATGCATTAGAAATGTGCTAGGAAATTCCAACATGAAATAACTGTAGAGGAAGAATTGCACTTGAGCTACTTTTTTGCAGGACCTTTCTGAGTGCCTGGTAATACCCGTCAATAGTGCAATCAATCAGAGTCAACACAGTCAATTCTCAAGCAAATTAACGTAAAAATCACATTGTTTGCGAAGAAAACAACACTAGTTAACAAAATCAGAGTTCCATTGTAATAGTACTCAGTAAAATCCCTAGAAGTCCTCTTGCAAACAAAATGTTGGCTGATACTGAGGGCCAAACGCAAATCAAATTTGTAAGGAAAGCGTCGGGTACAAAGGAATTCATATGTAATGCTATTCCTACTTATTCTCTGTATGCCTTAAATTACCTATCTGGAGGCAGTGATATTTAAAATGAGACCTAGTAAACCATGCCTCCAGATAAGTGCAAGTTAATGAAATTCTGATATTTATGAAAATCTTACTGCTTTTTTACCTTATAGCTAATCCAAGAAGTTAATGCTTGGCATGAGACACTTATTTTTAGGCACCGCTAGCTAATTTGGGGTCTGTCGAACATGGCTGTCTTATTCCAGGAGGTTTTTTATAGCTTAGCATTACTGTACTTAAAAGACACGTGTTCGTCATTTGATCTTAATGATCGCAACCTTTCGCTTTCTCGTGTGTCTTGGTTGTCAGGATCAATGCGGTCGTATCTCTGTATTATTTTCTTACAATTCCATATTCCTTGAGGTAGTACTACTATCAGTCATAAAAGGTTATCTCCTTGATTATTAGGGAGTCATTTCTTCTCACGTAAAGGAAAAAGGGATAAGGATCCCGAAAAAAAGTAGGAGAAACATGTTACTAGATGGTGAAGCAATCTTAGATAGTTTTGAGCACGTAGAGGTCGTAGCGTTTTTGCTTGAAGAGGGGGAACTGGGCGCGCACTCTCTGCAAATAACCTAAATCTTTAAAAGGACGCTGATGATATTAGGTTCACTGGGATCGTTAGAAAAAGTCGTGTTACCGATATCAGCGTAGACAATGGATTCCTTTTCATCTGTAGCGGCAATGACTTCTCCCCATGGGGAAATTACGGAACTGTGGCCCCATGTGACGTATGACGCCCCAGTATCACGAGCTGGTGACACGGCACCGACATAGACTTGATTATCCACCGCACGAGCTCGTTGCACCAGCTCCCAATGCACAGGCCCGGTAGTCATGTTAAAAGCACTGGGAAAGAGGAGTAATTGACAGCCTTGTTCTGCGTACAACTGAGCCAATTCGGGAAAGCGGATGTCGTGACAGATTCCTACACCAACGCGACAGAAAGGCGTATCAAACGAAGCTAACGACGAGCCTGGACGAAAAATCTTTGATTCGAAGAATGTTCCTACACCAGGCATGTCCATATCAAAGAGATGCATCTATAAAGAAAAAAATCTTCATCGGTAGGTATATCCTTGAAAGATACTGATGACGACATTACTTTACGAAACGATGTAACCATGTCGCCCTGGGGATTCCAGACTGTGCAAGTGTTGTACAAAGCGTTGTCATAGCGTTCGGGAATCGATCCGCCGACAATGAAGATACCCAGTTGCTTGGCTTGTTCCGATAACGTAGCCGTGGTTTCACCTCCTGGGATACTTTCAGCATTTTTCTCTAAATACTCTACCCAAGAGAAGAGTTTTAATTGTAATCTACGAAACAGAACTATTCCCTTAACCTGGACCATATGGCGAATTAAAGCACTCAGGCAGCGCAACGAGTTCCGCGCCTTTTTGTGCTGCTTCTTTGATTAGCCGCGCTGCATTTGCAAGGTTTCTTGTTTTCTCTCCTTTAACCGTGAGTTGAATCAAGGCCAGTTTGAAACCTAGGAGCAAAACGGTAAGAACTTGGCGGGGTTTTTTTTCGTTACACTTACTCTGATGATCCTGGTTTGACATAGTGTCGTGTTTTTACTCAAAGCTTTTGCTTAAGATGGACTGTCAGACGTCTGTCGCAAGCTAGTCCTCTTTAGGATGTAAGGGGTTTTCTCAAAATTCTCTTGAACTTTGCTTCGCCTAGAAAGATACGGTAAAACGCCAGAGGCGAAGGGCCTTTTGTTTGCAAGGTACCAAATTTAAATTTAAATATCCTTTAGTGTTAGCAATGTTTACCCAGTGTATTGTGCGTTATCACAGTATGTATTAAAGTATACAATAACTTGGCTACAAGCTTAACAACTCTAAATTTCAACAAACTTTAAACAGATTTTACACAGTATAGATCACGGCGTTTCTGCTTCGAGATAGGAATTTGCTCGCGCACTTGCTTCAGGTAGTCCAGATCTTGGAAAGGAAAAAGATAACATGAGTACTACGTTTTACTTTCTCATCTCTGAATACCTATGTCAGCATAGACGACCGATTCTTTCTCGTCAGTGGTTGCAATGACTTCTCCCCATGGTGAGACAACAGCGCTGTGGCCCCACGCTATGTAGGAAGCGTTCGTGTCGCGTGCTGGCGACACGGTTGCTACGTACAGTTGATTATCCACAGCTCGTGCTCTCTGAAGTAATTCCCAATGAGCTGGACCAGTCGTCATATTAAACGCTCCAGGGTAAATCAGGAACTGGCATCCTTGTTCCGTGTAAAGTTGAGCCAATTCAGCAAAGCGCATATCGTAACAGATCCCCAGACCGACTTGACAAAAAGGGGTCTTGAAAGTAGCCAAGTTCGATCCTGGAGACAGAGTCTCTGACTCACGAAAAGTAATTTTTCCTGGTACGTCAATATCGAACAGATGGATCTGGGTAGGAACAGAACTAACATTCTTTACAAGTTCTTGCCAATTTGCGATTAGTTACTTTGCGAAACTTTGTAATCATTTCCCCTTCAGGATTCCACACGGTACAAGTGTTGTATAACTTGTCTCCATCAATTTCTGGAATCGAACCACCAACCACGAAAATACGATTTTCTTTGGCTATCTCGGATAGCTTCGCCGTAGTCTCCCCACCAGGTATTTTCTCCGCGTATTCTCTAAAATAATCTAAAACGAAATAAGACACAACTTATTCAAATAAATCAACACACAAAAGAAGTTGCAAGTACCACAAAACCCCAAATTGACTACAGTCTTGACAATTACCCAACCAATTCAACTGAGCCTCGAGTTACACGAGCTTGTTTGCGCTCCGCAGTGGTTCATTATATATCGTTTCGCTTTACGCGGATTTAGTTCCTGTGTAACTTTTTAAACCGCTCATCAGGTAACTCGAGATACGTTTCCCAAGAAAATGTATATACTCGTTACTACGTACTGGTGCCATATGGAGAATTAAAGCATTCTGGGAGTGCTACAATATGTGCGCCGTTTTCTGCTGCTTTCTTAATATATTGGGCAGCTTTTCGCAAGTTGTCACCCTTGTTGGCTCCAACAGCAAGCTGAACCAGCGCTACCTTAAACTCTAAAACAAGAAATACATTAAGCCCATGTCGCTAACCAATTATTATTTATTACTTGCGAGTGCCATTGTCCGCAACCTAAAGGAATTTTGCTGCGCAAAATAAGCACGGTGTTTTTGCGTTTCATAAGCTGACCGTTTGGAGATGCCACGGTCAACTTTCGTTCACTTAAAGAGACTCCTCCCACTTTTTGGGAAAAGTAAACTCGTGCTGTGAATTTGGGGAACTACTTAGTTCTCTGTTATGTAATCTTGATATTTCTCGTGTGTTGCCTTGTCATGCTGATTCTGTACTAAGATTTCCCCTAAAAAGATCGGCACTATCAATCTGTTGTCGCTGATAGATGCATAGTACAGCACAACGTCTTAGCTCGGCAGTAGTTCAGGTGCAACGTTTCCCAAATTTCTTGGCGAAATCGCGCTGTTTACGGCAGCCAGCGTATACGAGATCTTTGTAAGTCATTTTTTAAATCGAAGTGTCATAATTTTTGTCACTTCCTTGTCTAAATTTATTTTTGCATTATGATCGTGATAAAGAAAAGGCGAATATTTCATTGTTACCAATAATAACCTTAAACTTTGATTCACTGGAGAGTAGCGAAGTGAAAGTAAGGGGGTGACCTAAATTCTTACGCACTTGTAGGTCATGAAAGCCCCGCATTTCCTTTTTGTTTTCTTCGATCGGGTTTCTCTGCTCATAAAGAGTCCCGGCAATGACACAGTCGGGAAATCCGTTTGCACAACGTTGGTGCAAACGGTTTCAAAATTCAGGTTGGAAGTGGTCGCTAAAATCCCCGGGTGTCTAACCATATAGTTTGAGACAGGTACATCATAGCTGTGATGCTGTAAACGTTTAGTGCATTTGACCAGTGAAAGAGCATTGTGGCACGCGTCGTTTGATTGTGGGTGTTCTTCGGTTTAAATCTAATCATACTTGTCTTTGTGCGCAGATGGTTATTGGCGAAGAATGAAGTTGGAGCTCCCTTAGCGTTCTTGCGTTGTCTGCCGAAGGAAAGCTCACTTTGTAAACCTCGAACTATTCAAAGCACTCGCGTTTGTGTATTGAGCATGGCCCCCGTAACGCCCCTTGGACCTCAGCAAAAGGTGGAACAGTTGATCCGAGATAATAGGGTAGTTGTCTTCAGCAAAACCTTCTGTCCCTTTTGCCATAAAGTAAGCCATGTGTCTGGTTGGGTGACTTTGAGAGAACTTAAGGGCGATTTTCTGGATCAATAGGTAAAGGATCTCTTCAAATCTCTACAGCAGCCTTTCGTGGCCGTTGAATTGGATACATTAGGTAAGCCAGCCTTCTTCGATTACGGCCTATCTTATCAATTACAAGATATTCTTGAATGTTCGGCCGGTGTCTTGTTGCACGTGAGACAGCGACATCGATTCACTTAACCTGAGCAAGTGCATGTCCGGAGCTATGTAAGTTGCGTGTCTCCATGGCTACCTCACGTGCCACAGAGGCGCCGTCAAATAAAGCCAGCTACCGGTCACGGCGTCCGCACTACAATGCTTAGTGAATAATGGGTCAAGGATGTTTGAGCACTAATTCGGTCGTTTCGGTAAATCTTGCAGAAGATGGCCAGGAGTTACAAGACGCGCTTCTTCAAGCCACTGGTCAGAAAACAGTGCCCAATGTGTTTGTAAACGGCGAACATCTGGGTGGTTGTGATAAGACCCTGGAAGCACACGGAAATGGTCGTTTGCAGTTTTTACTCACCAAAAATAGTGAGGTCGACGGTACGCCGAAAGAGGAAGTGAAGTACGATTATGACTTAGTGGTCATCGGAGGAGGATCTGGAGGTTTAGCGGCTTCAAAGGTATCCAAACTTTAGTGACACGTCAGTAATATGGAAAAGAAAATGAATAACCAAAAAGATTTAGTAAATAGTGTGGACATGATCATTAATCAAATAAAGAACACTTAGAATTTAGATAAAATTGGCTTGTTGGTTTACAGTTGAGACAACAAATTTTAAGGCGGCTGCGAGCAATGTTCACATCCATTGTAAAACAATAGTCTTTGATTATGTTTTTTTTAGTTTCTATTGTATGTTTGCTGTGTGTTTAGATTTTTTATTTGTGTTTTTTTTATTTATGTATCTATTGTGTGGTTTATTGATTATGTGTTTATATTTCATAGGAAGCGGCAATGCTTGGTAAAAAGGTAGCGGTCTGCGATTTTGTGACACCGACACCGATTGGAACAACTTGGGGTTTAGGTGGAACATGTGTGAACGTCGGCTGTATTCCTAAAAAACTTATGCACCAGGCTGCATTGTTGGGTCAAGCTATCAAAGATGCCAAGTCTTTCGGGTGGCAACTCCCCGAGCAAGGTATATACGCTTGAACGTGAAAAAAACACTCCTTGTCTTGTATCTGTTATTTACTTGTAATTTTCCTTTATTTATCTCGTGTTTCAGTGAACCACGATTGGGGAACTATGGTCCAAGCAATCCAGACTCATATTGGCTCCTTGAATTGGGGCTATCGCGTGGCTTTGAGGGAAAAGAAAGTGACGTACTTGAATTCCTATGCTGAGTTTGCAGACGGGGATTCCCATCGGTTGCGTACTACCGACAAGAAGGGCAACGTCAAGGAAATTACAGCTCAAACCGTTTTATTGGCCACTGGAGGACGTCCTAAGTACCCGGAAATTCCTGGAGCTAAGGAATACTGCATTACTTCTGATGATTTGTTTTCCTTGCCTTATTGCCCGGGAAAAACCCTTTTGATCGGTGCCTCTTACATTGCTTTGGAATGCGCTGGATTTCTGGCCGGTCTTGGACTTGATACTACTGTTATGGTAACATGCTAAGTGTACCTAATATGTCTGTCGTCTAAAGGGGATTTTTTCTGTTAAAGGTACGGTCCATTTTGTTGCGGGGATTTGATCAACAAATGGCTGAACTGATTGGATCTTATATGGAGGGCCATGGCGTTAAGTTTCACCGTGGCTATGTACCGACGAAAGTTGAACAGCTGGAAGCCGGTTCTCCTGGTCGTTTGAAGGTTACTTCTATTGGTACTGATGGAACCACGTTGGAGGAAGAATATAACACCGTGCTTTTCGCTGTGGGACGCGAGGCCTGCACGGATAAAATTGGACTGCAGACGGTGGGAGTGCAACTAAACCCCAATAATGGCAAAGTGTTATGCGACGCCAAAGAGCAAAGTTCGGTATCTAACGTTTATGCCATTGGTGATATTTTGGATGGGAAATTGGAACTCACCCCTGTTGCCATTCAAGCAGGACGTTTGTTAGCAAAAGTAAGTGTTATATTCAAATTGATATCCTTCGTAACAGTTTTGTGTCCTGCAGCGTTTATATGGAGACGGTTCCTTGCAAACGGACTACGTCAATGTGCCTACGACTGTCTTTACTCCAATCGAATATGGTTGCGTGGGCCTCTCGGAGGAAGATGCAGTAGCTATGTATGGTAACGATGTAGAAGTTTACCATTCAAAGTTTACTCCGTTGGAAGTGACCGTAGCTAAGCGTGATGAGAACGCAGGTTACGCCAAACTAATTTGCCTTAAGTCACAGAACGTAAGTTATAAAAGATACGGTGGGCAAAAAGTGGATCATTTAATGATTTTGTAGGAAAAAGTCATTGGTTTCCATGTGTTGGGACCTAACGCAGGAGAAATAACCCAAGGATTCGCAATTGGTTTGAAGTTAGGAGCAACAAAGGCAGATTTTGATAACCTGATTGGCATTCATCCTACTTGTGCTGAGGTGAGAACAAACAAGACTATTTTGGAAAGAAACTTTTGGATAATTGGAAAGAACACTAATTTCTGTGTTTTTCGAACCAGATTTTTACAACTTTGCAATTTACCAAAGCTTCTGGGGCTGACGTGAATCAGAAAGGATGCTGAGGTTAAAGCGGCTGCGCCTTCCATGCCCTGCTCTTTTGCGTAATGTCACATCCTACGTGTTTCAGAGCGAAAGATTGCAGGGCGGAAGGTAGGCAGCGGCTTACCAACAGTTGGTTGTTACAAAACTTGACGAAAGCGTAAGAAAGTATCGTTTCTTACGCACAATGAAAGACTTCTCCTTCACTCCTCATGGGAGCGGAGAAGACTGGAAATATTTCGCAAGGTTTGTGCAGGTGGGATTTTGCTACGTTAGGTGTTGCTATTGGTATACCCAATGTGGTTCTATCCTATGGACAGCATGCATTCATTTTAAGTATAATACAATAAACGACCTCCATTATGCATTAAAATTCTTCCTTCATTTGTTATGAGTTTCCCGTGTCATTCGAAGCGATTCTGTATAGATTTAAAGGTATTGCCTGACGTTTCGTTACTGTAAAATAATTTTGTTAAGGGCACTGTATACCGCTCCCCTCTTATGGGCGAATAACATGGGGATATATCGGGAACGATTTCTCAAAGAGGTTGACTTATTCGTATTTTGTTTTGTGACAGTAAAGTTATGCTCGATACTGCGGATGATGAGTGATCGAGAATTTTTAAAAAACTTCTTTTGTAAATTTGGTAAAAGTCGAGAAACTTTTCAAGTTTTTACTGTGGAATAAAATCAAAATTTGGATGATCATACATCACTCGTATACAAAAAAAGAAAATTTTTAAATCAAAAATCTGTAAAATTGGACAAACCGTTTTGACAAAATCGCTCCCGAAATTCTCAGAATTTTAGCTCCTGTATTGGGCTGCCATGCAGTAACGGTTTGTCCAATTTTAAAGATTTTTGCTTTAAAAAATTTTTTGGGGTATACGAGTGACGTACGCTCATCCAAATTTTGATTTTATTCCACAGTAAAAACTTGAAAAGTTTCTCGACTTTTACCAAATTTACAAAAGAAGTTTTTTAAAAATTCTCGATCACTCGTCATTTGCATTATCTAACATAACTTTACTGTCACAAAACAAAATACGAATGTCAACCTCTTTGAGAAATCGTTCCCGAAATATCCCCATGTTATTCGCCCATAAGAGGGGATCGGTATACAGTGCCCTTAAGCGTATAGTTCAGTTATTAGTGGTTACCTTTGTCTATCGCGGGTTGGGAATGTATTGATACACGCTTTTAGTACGGCAGTGGTGTCGAACCGCGCATGACGGATTCGGTGCCTGACCACCTCATAAACGTTGCATTTAGGATTGAACTCAGGTTTTGGTAATTAAAAAAATAGTCATTCAGGAGGTAGAAAGTACACAACTATGAACTCTTACATGTAAGTAATCAATTTACGAGGCAAATATGTTAATGGAAACGAAAAGAAAGTCGGCGAAAAACTATGTACAGAATGAAAATTCCCGCCATAAAACTATTCCCGCCCATGACACGCCTTCAGTACCTAGTCATTGGATTGTAAACAGACTAGCTACACGTCATTTCATGCTAGTCTGAACTTGTTGGTACCTTTGGTAATGTGTCTCGTGCGTAATTAGCTGGACAAGTCCAGAAGGTTTTTGTTTAATTGCCGACTGTGATTTCACGATAAGGGATGCTTGATTATGTAACTGCGGCATAGGAACCATCATATGCTAAGATACACTTTAAAAGAGTCGTTTGTTAGTGTTCGTTCGTGGGACTTAATGTAAACCATAACACGTGACGGACAAAATTGTACCCATGGTAACGGACGTAAAAGATTTCAGGGTTTTTCCTTTTGTAGGTATTTGTTGTGGGGAAATCCAGTTCAATCTCGTTTAAGTTGTTCCGATTAGAAAATGCAACAATTCAGGTGTTTTCCAAGCCAGAGCATACTCCGGCTTATGTCTTCTCAGACGTCATGTTTACCTCAACGGAAATTCAGGACGTACCAAGACCAAGTTATTGAATTTATTGCAACTCACAAGACTAAGAATTATATTGCAGCAAATCCAAATATACAGTCTCCGCGAGTGAAAAAATGGTCACCCAAATTGGCCGTAAATGAACTGCACGGTACACTGAACCGTTCCCCCGACATGGACCAAGTATTAGTTACCTGCAGTTCCTTGCTTCAGACCTTGAAAGGAAATTTTGCGTCAGTCGGAGCCTATGACGCACTCATGCTCTACTTCACAGAAAATACTAAAAAAATATCTCCTGAAAACCTCCCGTCTGTGAGCTACTACTGCAGTTTGAGCAAGAAAAACCCGCTCGCGAAGAATCTTGTCAAGCGTATATATAGTAGACTAAAAGAAGACCAACAGTGGCTACGTACTGAAGCCAACATAATGGACGTTTCTGTGTTAGCGCACGTCTTTTTCATGCTGGACGTGAAAATAAATTCTCGCGCTCTGCAAGAAATCTTTGCGTCAAAACTAGCGGAGCATTTAGAAACAGAAAGCTTTACTCCCATGCTGATTCCCGTGATAAAGATGCTACGCATATCTGAATACCATCCCGATTTCCTCGTACAAAAACTAGTCCATATACTTGAGGGTCACAGAACAATGAATTTAGCCGAAGCATCCCATACCCTTGCCTTTCTAGCGGACAGTAAAGCTGTCATACGTAGTGAGTCACTTTTAGACAGTTTTCGGAGAATTCTCCAAGAAAATAGAGTCAAAGATCGTCTTGTGCCTCACAGCTCCTTCTACCATCCGGCCCAGAGGTCAAGAGGGAAAGATTTCGCTCGGTTTTTGTGGGCCGTTAGCTGTCTAGTTACCTCATCAATGGGCGATTCATCGTCATCCAATCTCTTGGGTGAACTGCTGGAGGACTTTAGCGAGCGGATGGAAAAACAAGAACTCCAATCGGAAACTACACTGTTAGCTGATATTGCACTTTCTTTCGCTTGTTTGGGACTGTACCCAAAACATTTACTGACTCATGTTCTGACAAGTCAGTTCCTGCATGACGCAGTGCGGCAGTTGGAATCGCTGCGGCTATCCCGATTCGCGCTTTTCCTGGTATGCGTAAAGTTGGAGAAACCCGAGGTACTACCCTTCGCCGATTTCGGTAAGGAATTAGTGGAACATCCTAAATTACCACTGCCGGATGTGGAAAAAGAACTCAAGAGACGATCTTTATTGCGACGTGCATTCCAACAAGCCTTGAACTCAGATGGCACGCGAAGGCATGGCAAACTTGTCGTAACTTGTCGAGCGGTAATCCCTCATTTGAACATTGCAGGAATCATCGTCACGTCCCCAGGGTAACGAACATGTCCAGGCGTGCTGTGAAAATTGAACATAACCCTTTCTTTTCATTATTGCAGTACAGT
>JAHZNP010000668.1:5340-42344 GCA_020615345.1 Triops cancriformis
AACGGGCCAAACAAACCGCCCTATGCTAACGTCCCACGCCACTGGGGAGGAAGCCTTGCTGGTCAAAAACGTTCGAAAGACGAACAAGTGGGAGCACCGCTCACGCAACTGCCGTGGCGGTAGGATAGGGAAGTTTGTTTGGCCCGTTTTTTTTTGCCGAGTACTGTACATGAACAGTATACTTAAGAGTACAAGGTAAGATATATTGTAGTTTAAGACTCAAGAGAATTCCGTTTTCCGTCGGCTTGAACCATACCTTGGGCTTGAACGGTTGAAAAGCGCAGACTAGGGAAAGTTTGGAAGGAGGTACGCTCGATCGACAGTCGGGTGACGCGACACCAGCGCCCCGCAGTGTCTGTTTTTATGATAACCCGTATTTCGGTATTTGGCACGCGTTTTTCTGGTTTCCTTTATTCGGCAGGCCCGTTATAATGCGAAAGGTGAAGTTTCTCTGTTGTCAACCTTGTATTTAGTGAAATGTTACAAGAACAGCGATGCAAGGCACGCTAATATTCGTAAGAGGAGGAGCTTTCCCCTAAGCGTGACCCTGGAGCGACGAGGACACAGACAAATTAGAACTGACGTCTCCACTTAAAAGGAAATGGACAGTATTTCACGGTTAAATGGCATGGGATCTCAAGTCTGTTGGCACGGATAGACGGCATCCAGGTCAAATGCGTGCTCGGAAGCCCAGTCGCGTTCGAAAACGTTTTGCAACTGCTGCCGGAAGAAGGTTTCGTTTTTCTCAGGCGCGGCCAGCGTGTCATTTACGATTAAACTCACGCCACCCGTATTGACAAAGTAATCCGCGGACCAGTTTGACGTTCCTTTTGTGTTTGAACGCCACCCGTCGCAAGAAGAAAAAGAAAATTACTTATTGGACATCGATCGAAGCGTTAATTACCTATGTAAGCCGCGTTGTCCGTCACCATATATTTGTTATGATTCACCCGAGCGTAAGGAATGGACTGTTGCTCAGGTGTGTAGGACGGCACCACGAACAGTTTCTAGAAAAGGACATTGCATCAGAAAGAATCTACACACTGTAACAAGCAAAATAGAAAATTTGGGAAAACAATATGAATATGGTGAAGCTGGAGATTAAAAGCGTTATTACTACTTGCACTTTAACGTGAGGGTAGCTTTGGTTAATGTCTTGCAAAGACCGCAAGAAAGGCAGCAATTTCGGATTCGAATGTTTCCAGTGCGACATGAGCACTCGCACTTCGACGGAGTTGTCAATGGCAGCAGATTTTAATGCGTCATCGATCACGGACCAAAACCTAGGAGGCGTTGGCTGAGTCTCAAGCTTCAATATATAATTTTCCTTCTACTTGGGTTGGGGCGTGTACAAGAAAGCGGGAATATAATCCATAACGGCAATATAAACAAACTGGCGCGCTTTTTGGACCACGTCAAGAATGGCGTCGATGTCATTCGCTCTTCCTTCCGGGCTGAGACTGGGGGGTGAACTCTAGAGAAAGACTTCCTTTAGAATGTAGTAAAACAGTCGCTAGTATTTTATTTGCTATTTTTACGGATTAAAAACTTCAATAATAACTTCTCCCTAATTTAATAACTTTATAATTCCAGTTTTTTAAAAAAATTCAGTTAGAATTTAATAACTTCAAGAATAGTTTATAACAGTTTAACCCAGATATCTGTAGTATTGATATTTTCTAAAATCTTTGTATGAACACACAAAACTAGTGCCCGAAAGGAGTTGGGCCTTAAAAACATGCATCAAAATTATTTTCAGACACTCGAACAAAAGAAAAATCCAGTGTCGTGAAACTTTTAGCTGGGCAACTCTAAATCAATATTGCTAGGTAAAGTGACACGTAATCTGGGTCCAACTTGGCAACGACGGCGTAAACCTGCTACTTTCGACAAAGCAAGATAGTTATGAGCGTTTCTTACAGCGATATACGAAGCAACAGGCGTACTATTCAGAGACACTACAAGGGGCGTGTCTTTATTATAGGTTGTCGACAAGGAGTCAGGCCACACGGCCGGTACAACGCTGTCTGGCAGTCCCAAACTCCAGTACACCTGCGTTTTCATTCCCATTAGCTAACCAGGCTTAAATCACGTCATAAATACTTCAAAAATCTTGCTCAAGTCTTGGGCCAAGCACGGGCATTCCAAGATGGTCGCTCCTAATTCTTTCACCTAGACCAAGAAAATATATCAGACTAACGAAAAACCAGACAAAACTGAAAGAAAAAAGTGGGACTAAAAATAACTCAAGAATTTGAAATGAAAATGGCAAGGAAAGACATTGTAGGGAAAAAATTACTCACAAAACAATTAATAAAACTGGACCATCGATTGAAACGAATGAATGATTTTTACTTGCGTTAAAGCCCGCCAGTCCATATTTGCGCTTCCGACGAATAAATGTTTCTGGTCTACAACCCAAAATTTGGTGTGCAAAATGCCTGCGCCTACCAAACGATCAAAGTCTAGTGTGCGGACCTATTTCCAAAAAAAAATAATTAAAAAAACGCTTTCAGAAAAGGATTTTAATTCCACTTTACTTCTGCAGCTCCCAATTCTTCCAATTCCTGCGTGTTATTTTGCCAACTGGTGGAAGACGGCTTGTTCTGTGCGATGCGGATGGCAATATTCCGCTCCAACCCAGCTTCTTTTAACAATTTGAAAATGTCTTCCCCCTGAAAACGCATGATTAGAAACCACTATGGAGGTTTTCCAAGCCAATGTTAAGGCCACCTGCCAGTCGGAAGGCACTTGGATCACGTCTTCTCCTGTCATGGTCCAGTAATACGACGCAATGTCAATGGAAGTTTGCGCATTCAGGATCAAGTCTCTCCAGTTGGAGTAAATGGAGGGCGTGGCAAAGGTGGCGTTCGGGAAGGCTAAACCTTCGGGGATACTTTCCACCAAAATGATCCTAATTTAAAAAAAATACAAATGAGTTCTCGCTCGTTCAAGATGTGTCATCCCTAATAAACATGTAAAAATTGGCCGCCAAAAATCCGACGTTTCGTTTGAAGAAAATGTACGACTAATAGTGACTATGGTAAGGAAAGTACTGGCAACTGCTCCCGCAGTCTTCAGTGGCAGGAAAGGCTCTCAATCTGCGGTCTTTGTCGCCGAGAAGACTCTTTCTGTGGTCGAGAATGGGCAAAAGGACGATCAGGACCACCAGGACGATTAAACTGAGCGGCAAACACGTGTAGATGCAGGTGGAGCGCTTGTGGCGGCTTCGTTCTTGCTCGCTGGGACTGAAATGCAAGCTCCGCGAACGGTTGTCGGGCGAAACGGCGTAACGCGCCCCACCTGCGCCCATTTGCAGCTCGAACTCGGTGACATCTAAGCTGCCTTTGCTTTCCACCACGGTCTGTAAACCAGGAAGCTCAAAATTAATGGGAAAACTATCCATCCTAACATAAAAGCTAACTTTGCATAGATTTTAAATTTTAAACGGCAGAGAAATTAAAGCAAACGCCTATAGAAAATGCAGGGCTCATGCATCCAACTCGCAGCAGCTTACATTGCCAAGATTGTGTTTTAATAGCATTATTTTAATCTAATAATATTGTCTAAATCTAATATTATTGTCTAAACCTAATGATATTGTCTAAATTTAATCATATTGTCTAAATCTAATCATATTGTCCAAACCTTATAAAAATGTCTAAATCTAACAATCTTGTCAAAATCTAATAATATTTCCCTGAAAGTGTTACTGGCCTGAGCCAATGTCATTTCGTGAGATAATCGTTAATACACCCTGAATTAAGTGAATTACGGAGTTAGGACCCAACTGCAAATGTAAACATGAAAAGTCTTCTTGCAATAATGTTTACCTAATTAAGTTAGAAAGTACAAATTCTATTTACATATAAGATAACCACAGGCTTGGTTCAGCTTAACTTTATAGTAAAGTGTAAGCCAACCAAAGTGCTAACTTCGGCTCTGCTTTCTTAAAAACGACACCAAGAAGAACTACAAGTTTTAATTTTATTCTCGTCCCATTTAAACAGTTTATGGGTATAAACTGTTTAAATGGGACGAAAATAAAATATAAGAGCTAAGTAAAACGAATTCGAGGCTTAATATTAGTCCCTTTTCTATCTATTTCGAGTTTTTACAGTTAATTTCACAGTTAGTTAAGTTAACTAAATCACGTATAAAAGAAAACTGACCGCCTTCGTTTATAAAAAGGTCAAAGAATTAGGACATGTTGCCTTTGACGCAACTAATGAAATTAGGAATGTGCAAACGCTCATGTGAGCACATATGCTTAATTCAGATGAATTAGCATGTAAACCATACTACAAGAGCTTTGTTTGTCCTTTACATGATGTCCTAATAACTTTGTTTTTCGTAGAAACACTTCACTTCCTACTTCATGAAAAATTCATCCCATGTCGATTCACTCAAAGAACTAAAACCCAGAACGAACCACGTGGTTAGATGTCTCTTCGTCGGCTTTCTTGGAACTACTCGAAATCCACTTCATTCTCGCCTCTGCAATTTTATGCTGCTTATGCAAATGAGTTCACGCGTCCCGAAGGACGCTGACACGCGTTTGTTGGTAAACAAACGGCTGGGGCTTCGTTCACGCGCTCTACAAGCAAAGCTGTAGTACGCCTAAGGGGGACTATACCAAGAAAAAAGAAACCAAGCCTACAACTCCAATCAATCTCCTGGAGCTCAATACATTTCAAGCGAATGTAGGGTCCTTTTTATCCCTCAGGTCACCCTATCGCTTCCGTGTTATCTTTAGCCATACGCGCACATCGTGCCGAGCCGAAGAGTGCTTGTATTCTCATGAGAACACGATAATATACAACAACTTGTGTGTCCTGCACGTTGCATAGCCAATTGTCCAGAAAAAAAGGGGGACGGCGGGTAGGCGAATAGCACCGCTGCCGTACCCCTTACTTTTGGACACCCTGCCTCATTCCGTGTTGTAATGGGGAGATTACAGGGATTTCACGAGTGCGAGAGCACCAGTTTTCCTACAGTAGTTAAGAAATATGACGAAACGCTAGCGTAGGCCTACTAAGGGAAACTTTCCCCACCCCACCCACGGAACGATCGTCTGACGATTGAACGTTGGGGAAATTATCCGGAAATGGAGTATTTCACAGGAAGTGGTAGTACCACGGGCACGCAATATACACTATCGGGTTTTTACCTTTTATTTGGTACATAATAACCATACAACTAGCATTTATAAGGTTAGGAAATCTTGTTGCGACATGCGGACTTTTCGCGTGGAAATGCATCTGATAAATCGACGTCATCGCGAAGATTAACAGGTACACGTCCAGCAAGTGCGGTACTGAAATTATGGTCAGCCTATTGGATCTTCACCGTACCACTTTGTACGCTCGAACAAAAATTACACCCAGTGTATCGCTGCGTTTTGTAACCAGCTATCCAAAATAACGTGGTACAGAGAAGGCGACAACTACACGCTTATCGTACCCCAAACTTCTGAACACAATTGTTTTCCCAATAAAACTTACTCATCATTAAGATCAGTTTTTTTAATCCAGTCCTAATGCAAGTAAAGAATCTGTTAATAAAAATACTATAAACCGATGGATTCACTTATACATAAATAAATAGAAAACTAAAACATGCGAAAAGTGCAGAAAAACATGGGACAGCGGATATTCTAATAGCACGCTTCCCGTCCCACTTTCTTTTGCACGCCTTTAATTTTCCGTTCGAAAACAAAGACCCTTACCGTGAACGAAGGCTTTCCCAGTAAATCTTCCGTGCTGTCAAAACTGGTCGATTCGCGCCGCAAAGAGCCACTACTCATCTTGCTATTGCTAATTATTTGCGCTGGCCCTTTCTATAATATAGTAACTAGCTTGTGTGACTCTCACAATAGGTTACCGGGCAAGACTCAAGGGCTGGACTATCAGATGCGGCAGACAATCACCCACTGTTCTCTGTTTTTTGCACCCCGAATCGTGTGTGCTTTGCAACCTGCAAGGGAAAAAGCTGTCGATGACGTCACGTAAACACAGCTAATTATAGCGAAGGTTTGCAATTGTGTGAGAGACTATACAACAGCGAACTCAACAATGACAGATTCGACTCTGTCTTTTTCTGCCCGCAGCTTCCCATCTGCCCTGCGACGTGTTTTCCTCGTCACTTTCATCTCCCCCCCACCTCTAAAAAAGGAAAAGACACCACAATTTCGAAAATGCGAGGAGTTAAAAGCTACCGCCCAGTTTCGATCTTATCGATCACTCTTCGTCTAACGACAATTCTATGTAAATTACCGCCAAGACCTTCTTTGAATGAATTCCAGAGCGGGTAAAGGAGAGCCCGTTCAGATTAAGCGCGCTGAGCTGCTTGGCCCGTTTGACGTCACAGCTTCCGGCGGAGGCCCAGACCGCCGCGATGAAGCTGAAATTCCCCAAATTCTCTTACTCACCCCTTTCGAGGGGCTTGAAGGGTGGGCTGGTGTGAGCCTCCGCTCAAGACCAGTAAGTAACGTTGTCAGTTCGTTACTCGTGCACAGCTCGCGGCGCTGTAGTGCTGCCAGCTCCATCTTATTCCTCCGTTCGGATGATAATTGGGCTCTCTCAAGTTCTGAGAATGAAATTCAAAGACCCTTCCTGTCATGCTTTGACCTCCAGGACTTTTACGTTCCACTTGTCGGAATTAAGAATGCCCAACCGGTAGCGCCAAATACTCGGAACCCACGAGACCATTACCCGCGATGACGTCACCACGCACTGTGGGTTCACTTGTTCGATGTGTGTTGTCTTCCAGGAGCATCGCTATGCATGCTAAGTGTACCTCCCGATTGTTGCCAATCCCCTTCGGATGGACTTTTTGGCATACTTTCTATTTTCGTTGTCCTTTTTTTACATTCCATTGTACCCATGTTTCATTTTTTATTTTAATGTTCGGTTTTCGACTTTGTTTTATAGTCATGTTTATTTTCTATTTTGGTGTTAGTCTTTTGACTTTATTTTAAATTCAATTTTAATTCTATTATTGTTGATTCACCCAGTTTTGGAAATATTCACATTTACAACATTGATTTAGTCTTTTTTTTAAGGACGAACGATGTTGCCAAAGCAACATATTATCGTTTTCTGCTTTCTTTTATGATTCCTTACTTAATACTTAACGCTCTTTAGTTTCAGCTGATTACATGAATTGTTCGATTTTTGTTTGTTTGAGGAATTCGATGAGTGCCTTTTGCATAAAATATTGGTCATGTGTCGTTCTGTCACCGAATCCCATTTTCTCGTCAAATGGCATATTGTTTCAGATATTTGTCGTTCTTTATTTACTATTATTAGTTTTGACTGGATTGGAAGCGATACTTTTGGACTCCTTTTGTTTGACTTTTTGTCATACTTTCTAGTTTCAATTGTCATTTTTTAGATTCTCTTACGTCCAGGTTTTATTTTTTCCAATGTTAATGTTAGTTTTTCAATTTTCTTTTAAAAATTCATTCTTCTACTTTAGTTGATTAACCCAGTTTTGTAGATATTCAAATGTTGTTCTAGTTCTTTGTTGTTCTTTATTTACTATAATTAGTTTTGAATGGATTGGAAGAGACACTTTCCGACTGCCTTTGTTTCGTTCAGATTGTTTTTTTCTTTTTTTTTTGGGTGGGGACCGAAACATGACTTTCTGTTAGTTTTTCTCTCGAAAGGTGCAAGTCGAATAATTTGAGGCGTTAGACCTCCCAAAGTCTTCAGAAAGCGCCAATGCTAACGATAAAAGTAAGGCTAAAAAGTGCCATTAAAAAAGAGGGGAAATCCGTGGGCTGTAAACACGCGAAGCCAGAGAAAGACACCTGTTCTTGTGTTGAAGGGCTGCGTCCCCAGCCGTCAGAACAAGAATGTGCCGCATAACCGACAGGTCCCAACAGCGTTCGGCAGGTAACCATGAATCATCCCACTCGAGGGTCGAGCGGAAGCTGGATGGCCCGCTGGCGGACCAGCGTGGCTTCCGGGGCCCGGACTCGGTGTCGGGATGCTGAGCTGATTAGGCCGCCTTTTTTACAGTTATTAACCCCGAATAACAGACCAGGATTGCGGTCCGGACTTGCTCCCAGATGACTCAGCTTGTTTTGCCTTGTTCCAGTGCCCACTTGGCCTGTGTTTAGGCTTGCTTGGCAAACAATGCAGCAAAAGAATCCGTGGATTAGGCTTGTTTATGATCCCCAGAGCTGGAACTTGAAAAATTGTAACAGAAAACTGTTGCATTTATTTTAGTTTTTTACTTTCTTTTAACTTACTCGCAGTATTTTTTCTAAGAACGTTTCTCTAGTTTTTTATTACTTCATAGGCCTGTTGGGGCTTCTGAAAGGCAAATATGATTAAGAATACATAGTAATACGGTTTAATTGTACATATTAGTACATATAGGTGCGATTACCTTGGCATTATTGATTTTTATTTACTGTTATTTCACTTTTATTATTGTACTTTTTCAAAGTGATTTAATAAAAGTGATTCAATAAAAGCTGCCAATGGGAAGATATTCTTTTCGAAAGGCCTGCCTGGGTTTACGGCACGATTCGAGTTTTACAGTAGTTATAGGCCGAGACTTGTTGATTGAGCCTAAGAGGCCTCTTGGTGAAGTCAGTCACCACAAGCAAGAGCGTGGAATCTGTCCGGGCCTGTGGACGGTGACTCATCGTGCCTGCTCCACAGTGAGAGCTTTGAAATCCTTCTATTCACTGGCTTCATCGGGACATGTCGAGATGACAATGTCGTGTTGCCATACGCCTTTTCCCACTCCCTGCTTTGGCGGATCGAAATTTTAAAAGCTGTAAGATTCTAGAGCCCATTTTTTAGTTTTAGGTATTTGAACTTTTAATAATTTATTTTCCAAATTTTACAGATTTTCCTCATTTACGTGCAGATTTTTTTGACATTGTTAAAAATTATTCTATGGAAGCCTGTAACTTTGGGAAGTCTTCGCTTGTTTATTAAAATGTATTCCCAGTAAGTGATTTCCCAATGAGCCCAGATTCGCCCTATGAGATTGAAGGGCCGCCAAAAAAGTGGCCGTTTTCCCCCGGGTGCAATCACTCATAAAAACAGCGCAGAAGACCATGGCTTGCAATACAGTAGCAGCCCTCTTATCCAGCCATGTTTTCATCACATGTTTGTCAACGAATCCACTTGGCTTGACTTCTCGGAATACTCCAAGCAATACTCAAAGGCGAAACAAAGTTTGCGTTACTCGCTTTTTATTGTACGTCTGCCAGTTCGGAACCAGCGAACAAGTGGAATGCGTAACATGTGAGTAACAAGGTGTTACGCATTCCTACTACTGCTAACCCAAGTCAAAGCGTGGGTGTATGTTGTTAGTGAAGCATTAATCCGAGTACGTTCTTAACCGAATCTCTGAAACAGAGAAAAAATCTCTGCATAAAAAAATCTCTGCATGAAAAATAAAAAATCTCTGCATAAAAAATAACAAGCCAGGGAACGGAGTTCTGACTACTACGTTTGTTCAACGATAGCCCACTTATTTCTGTCGGCCAATATAGTATGTATGCTTTACCCGATTACTCGGCTTGTGGTTCAGCCAGCAGAAGGTTAATTCCCATAGAGGCCGGATAAGAGGACTGATTGCCACCATGATTGAGATTGCCACCATGATTGAGATTGCCACCATGTGGCCAAAGCGTGCCCAAGGTATGTGTTTCCTTTCGAAGAAAAAATTGAGTCAGTGCGATGCAATTTGGGAAAGTTCCCAGGCGCTCAAGGGTTTCCCCGAACTCTTTCGCCGTTATTAGAAGACTTTTATGATTAGCAATTAATAGGAGCTCTTATAAAGGTTTCGTAGTAGTTGTGAATAGTAAGGGCATGCCAGCACTGCAATTCGGAAATCCCCAAACCTAAAGCCAAGTCCACGGGACTGGATTGCGGGACACTGTCTCACCCACCGTTCGTTGGACAAAAAGCGTAACCCCAGAAAAAGCTATTTACCCCCTTTGATCGAACTACTTATCATGTCCTCCAAAGTCTTCAAGACCTGTCAGTCCATCCAACTCTGTCCCCAGTGTCAGTTCACACGCCCAAAGTGGCCGCACCAGTGACCAGCCGTTGTGTCAAGTTGCTTCACACCGTCTCTGTGGATGCTGCAATCTCGTTGGCTCTCCAGCGGCGCCAAATTGGAGTGAATCACACCACTTCATGGCGCGCTGGCTGCAGCCGCTTTCGCCCAACTTGTCCGCGGCTCCCCAATGGACATCCCCGGTGTGCGTGCTCCATGTCTTCGGGTTAATCAGCGCACCGAGTGCGTAGGCGGGACCCACGAGCGGGAGAGAAAGAGCTCGCTGTCTTAGTCCAGCGCGTTACACACTCGACCACTCGACTTCCGACTTACCGGTTAACACTCGCGGGCCGAAAACAGTGCTGCGTGGACCCAGCTCCAACTACTCCATCATAGATTCTGGCCGAGTGTGGCCACGTTCTGTGGGCTGCAAAAAGAAAGCACGCCGAACAAAAGTTTTGCGCCAGAGCTCCAGGAATACCTCCCCGCCCCGAACGAGCCTGTCCAGCCATTTTGGTGCTGTGTTCTGCCAGTAGCGCGCCCAGAAACTTCGATCTGTGACGCCTAATCGAGTTTTTGACTGGACCAGGGTGCAAATTTGTGTCTCTTGTTTTGTGTCAGTTTGGCGCGTGAAAGTGTAAAAAAAGCTCAGGAAATGTAACGCTCCCAGTGGGAAGGATGTTCTTGTCCAAAGTGCAAATCCAGTGCCAGTGCCATAAAATCCCTGCATGTGTTGCCATTGATCAGCGGCTTCTGGTGACTTACGGCTCTCTTCTGGTGAATTACGCACTGCATTCGACCAGGCCTGGTTTAGGCCTAGTGGCTGGTGAGTTGAATGCCAGCGACGCGGGTGAATCACGCCGGTGAGTCACGTGGTGGCGGCGCGGCGGCGTCCATCGCTGTCGCAACCCAGCTCGATTCCGAGTGGCTTTGAATTCTGGGAACTGGTTAGCCATGGCGACGTAATCCAGGAGTGCTCTCTCTCTCTCCAGTGAGTCCACCCCCGTACTTCCGGTGTCGCAAAACACCCTTTCGCAGCAGAGCCGCGGCTGTCTTTCGGAGCGCTGCCTACTCCGTTTCAATGCAAGCCTGGTTGCAAAACGACCAAGAGGCCCCCGATCTGCAAGGCGAGCTGGCCTGGCTCCATGACATGGCACACGGCGACTTGCCATGGGACGAAACCCAGTTGAACTTGTGGGACTTGGATCAAAACGAAGTGGTGCCCGAGAGTCGTAGCGGCGTCACCACCGTCGCCAACTATTCGTATAGCGGGGTTCTGCCCAGTACCAGTCGCGCCTCCCCAAGTACGGGGCTACCGGCCAGTACTGGCGCGCAGGCCTGGCCCGGGACGAGCCCCGGCGCCGCCAAGTTGCGGCCCTTGGACCCGGAGGATTTGCAAATGATTCGAGACCTGAGTGCGATTCAGCGCGGCATTTCCGAGGAGAGCGGCTACCACACGCAGCCCGAAGAGACTTGGCTCGACCTCCACTACTGGTTCGAGGACAACTCCCAGTCCCTGTCCAGTATGACCGATGCAACCCACTGTGATAAGCCAGGTGATTTCAACGCGCGGCCACCCACCGCGGCCCGTACTGGCGACAGCGACGATCTCAACCCAGTAGTCAGTGCACGGGCACAGGACGTGAACGCACCAGAGGCTGAACCAGACCAGCGAATATGCGTCCCATCAGGTAGATCCTCCATTCACCGCATATTAGCCTATTCGACGTCACCGACGCCAGACTAACCAGCTTAGTAGATTGGAAATCACAATGATAATCAAGACATGTTCAGGAAAATGAACCATTGGAGACCAAAACATTACAACTTATAAATTGCTGTTACAATACAAACTAAGTGTACACACTTGAAATAAATTACCAGCTTAAAGTAATAAATTAGCCTTGTAAAATAATAATTACCAGTCTAAAATAACTAATTACAAATTTAGAACAGTACGTTACACATTTACGCACGCAGAAAAAATGATAAAATCTTCCTCCAATTAGATGTTTAGAAAATCAGTAGATGACCACTTTGGCTCACAAAGATGTTTGACCCGAAACGGTTCCGTAGAGACAAATCTGACTCCCTGAAAATCCCAAACAAATAATATGACCTTTCTCTCTGTTTTATTTACCTTATTTGTTGCAATAAACAATACAAATAAATAAATTACAAGTTTAAAATAGTAGATTACAAGTTAAGCTATAGTGAAGTAAATAAAATGGCAAATTACAAGCTTAGATGCTTCGTTCCAAAAGAGTGATACATCAGAAAAGGTAACACCAATAGTTGACAAGTCGCACTTGGGAGCTCAACAACTGGAATGATTAGGTTACGACAATTGAAATGAACGGATTGTCCGGGTTGGAGAGTGAAATCCGGGAGCCGACGTTCCGTACTGACTCACCGGGCTAGAAAGCTTGTGCGCGTTGTCGTAGTTGGGACCAAGTTTAACCTGGATTTCTCTTTTGTCTTTGCGCGCCAGATCCGGGCAAGTGGTCGCACGAGGACATTCGCTCGTGGTACCGGTGGTTGCAGCAACAGTTCCGGTTCCAGGACCCTGCGCCTAGGTCGTCACTTCCGGAGGACGGCCTCACTTTGTGTGGCCTGCGAGAGGAAGATTTCTGGAAACGGTACGGACCACAGGCTGGGCCTGTCATGGCGGCACACGTGGCCAGTCTCAAGCGGCCGACAGGTATTCATACACAGAGAAACGACTGGGGGGCTTTCGGGACATACTTGAAATAACTCACCTACACCCTGGTTGGCACTACGTCCAAAAACCTGGGCTCTTTTGTGCTGGACACTGCCTGCGAAATGAATGTGAATTTATCAAGGCGAGAACCCGCTTGGGAAATCTCTCCTACGCAATGGAAGAGTTAGGCAATCAGTCCAAGCTGCGAACATGTTATCTCACGGTGTCGTAATGAAATGTTGAAATTTGGCAGCCAGCTTTACTAGTGAGGAAAAGCCCAAAAGTAGTGTAGCAATGGAAGGGGATGCTAGACTGGGAGCCGTGAGTTAGGCCTTGATCTCATCGCACACTTTAGTGACTATAGGGAATAATCCCGATAAGAAGATTTAAGAACCCTAGTGATAACACTAGGGCCAGCTTCACGTCCTACGTTTAGGCAGAGTATACTCTAAATCTACAAATGTACAAATCTACAAATTTACAAATCTACAAATTTACAAATCTACAAATTTTATATAAATATTTGGACTCGTTTGGTTACTTGACTTTTATTAGTTTAAGACTTTCAGTCTGTGCTTCAGGAACAACGTGGACTGTTGCACATTGAGTGTAAATCTGGAGACTCACGACCAGTTTAAACTCATTTAATTTATTCATTTATTCTGGTGATATTATTAACTATTTTTGGTGTGTAAACAAATGACGTGAAAGCAAAGTAAATTTCAGTCGATAAGAACACAACTGGACGCGGTTTGTATCATGTTCTCAACTTTATAAACGCTGGTCTATTTATAATGTTGTGAGTATAACTTAGGATTATATAAGTTGAGAGTATGTCCATATAAGCTGATAAAAGAATATAAGCTGGTCCATTTATAAAGTCGAGATTTAAAGTGACGTTCAATTCTGTTTGTATTGACTGAAATTTATTTTGCTTTCACGTCATTAATTCAGAAATATGAAAATTTAGTAAATTATATATGAAGTGGATGGAGAAAAATAAACAATATTGACTTCAAAGATTATCCGATTTTTAGACGTTATACCATGTTATGGAAGACAAACATGCTTCGAAAGGAAGTCTTTATGCAGGGTCATATGTGTTCGCTTATCATCTCAACTTACAAAATGAAAAGTTTGACTTCCACTGTAAGCTTCCTTAAGCTTATTGACTCGACAAGTCCTAAACGAGCTGAACTGATATGACTTGAAAACTGAACATTTCCAACGTGTCCTTATCGGATTCAATGAAAGTCAATTGAATCAAGTTCAAAGCGACTTTATTCAAATCATCCTTAAAAATTACGTCAGTTCAACTGAAATCAGTTTGAGTTTTGAGGGGTTTCACTTCAGTTTACTTCAAGTTTTTCCCAGCCAAGTCAAATTCCACTCAAATTTAAATAAATTTAGCGAAACAACAAGTAGCGTGTGAACTGTAGGCTTCTGTGGACAAAGCGCGATCGAAAGAAGTGCGTAGAATTTTTCAAAGCCCATAAATGTTCCTTCTGAAGAACTTGTACAGCGTCGAAATTACAAAGAAAAATCTGAAGTAGTTTTCTTACATTCAATTGAATGTAAGAAAAAGTATATTTTCTTTTTCGGTCAATTATTCTTATCAAGCCCATTCCTACAAACTCATTCTTTTCTTAAGTCAGTAATTCAATTCATAAATATTCGACAATGACAAATTCAGAAACTTTCACAACGGACAAAGTCAAATTCAGTTCAGGAGGTGAAATTTGCCCAACACTAATTCTTGGGGATCAAACTGGAAAAGCAATGAATTTAGCTTTAACAGAATTCCATCAGCCTAAATCAGTATCGTAATTACCAGTCAAATTTTTTCTCAACAATGAAGTCTCTAAGCAATATAAAGAACTCCCTAGCCAATGGAAATTCTACCGTTGAGCGTGGAACTCGATTCCTATGCAAATATGAATCACTACCAGCAATTCAAACATGAGCTCAAGTATTGCGAAATAGCAAGAGACGTTCTGGCGTCACAGAAGCTCGCCGTGGCTAACGAGGCATGGAGGGAGGTCTGCTAGCTCTTGCCCTGTCAATGTCCCACAGAAAGCCGAGATAAGTTCCCCTACAAATCCTCTCCGCCCCTTTTCGGGTTGCCACTCCCTCTTCAAACCAATCAACGGGTGAGCAGTGTCTTCAAACTGCGCCCGTTTCGAGTCACGGTACCAGGTTGGCCAACGGTTGCCAGCCCAAGATGGCGACAGGAAAAGGGTAGGAGCCCACCGCGTCGTTTGCATAATGTCCCAAGCCTTTTCACCCATTTTTTTCTTTAAATCTGTCTTCATCATCTCCCACCACACATCTGCTAGCTCTTCTATTTTTTGACCCCCAGCCCTGACGTGACTTGCCGGTGGAACACGTGGCTGGCGCAAAGACAATTTCGGTGGCGTCACGACAGGAGGCCAACAACGGATTCCCAAGTGTCGACAGTTTAGACAGCCAGGGAGGTCCGACTCGTTATTCATCCCGGCCGGAAACCTTATATGCAAAAATCGTACGGATTCCTTGTTTTTCCTTGCCATGATTGTGCTAGCATTGTGTCACTTGATCGCTGTGCTTGGCGCCAAAGGAGAACAAAGAAAAAAAGGCGGGAAAACTACCTTTTCTTGGCTTTCCAACTGCCCCCTACCCTAACTCAAATCTTCATTTAAAAAATGATAATCGCGTGTGGTAATACCATTCCCAGAACGGAAACCATGCTAGGTTAGCCGACAAAGCACTCCCTCAGTCCAAGAAGACCCTTATTAAGCCACACGTCCTTGCCAGGTACTCTAATCGCCAGACGTCCTTGCCGAAAAGAGAGAGACGATTATTATGCAAAAAATGGGAGGTGTTTCAACTTCCTTTCACGTGAAAACTCTTTCCCAATCTACGCTTTCCAAATCACCATCACCTGTCATATAATAATCATCATAACTTGACCCCGCCTTAAGGCAGTAACAGCGTTGTGTAAGCCTCAGCGGCTTATCAAAAAGCTTTTTCGGCTCCAAAACTTCTCCAAAGACTCCCGACCGCTTTCTGGGAAATTTGGGGGGGAGGGTTTTATTACTTCCGACAGTCTCTCAAACCCCGCTGTGCGCAGCGTACATCTTCCATCTTCCGCGGGACTTAAAACGCTCTTCTCGCCCTTCATCTCATTGAATTGCCTAAAAAGGAATCAAAATCGGCCGCGAGATGAGAAACGGGAAGGGAACAGGCCGCGAAAGGTGGTTTGGTCAAGAATGTTTCATTTCGGGGGGCGAATTCCGCGGATATTGCGTGCGCTGGCCTAGTTAGTCGTGTGGATGTGTGGAATTAATTACCTTTCTCATTAGAACTTATTTCAAAGAAAAGCCAACCAAGTTGGAGGGGGGGGGGGAAACGTGGAATTATTTGTTATTGCACATCTCCCCCCGATCACTTGAAACCTAACTCCGAAGCACTGTACACGGAATCCCTTGCCTGCCTTACACCAGCGGCGCGTACTCTATTGCATTACACGGAGTACGCGCAAGTTGTCTTCTGGCCATCCCTTGGGGCAGACCTATAAATGACCCGTGATGAAACCATTTGGCCCCATTCCTACTTCCGTGCGTCCACCACGGAGTTTCCCCAGTTTTCCGCCCTAACCGACCGGAACTTGCTAAAA
Organism: Triops cancriformis; assembly: GCA_020615345.1. NCBI lineage: Eukaryota > Metazoa > Arthropoda > Branchiopoda > Notostraca > Triopsidae > Triops > Triops cancriformis. Next base: position 21,726 of record JAHZNP010000668.1, read on the forward strand.
CCAAGTGTTTTCGTCTATTGTCACAGGGTTGCCGGAGCCAAAAGACGCTATGGAGAAGAAGTACTCAACGCTACTCAAATACTCGCCCAGGCTTTACGCGTACTCGCCGTGTGCCAGTACCTCGCGGCCCGAGCCCAGTGACGTCACCGCCGGAGCCTATTCTCCCGGGCCAGCGCCACGGATTCCGGCCAGTACGCCCACCTTGCCTTGGTCCATACTAGAGATCTTGCGAGCCAGTAGCCAGCGGTCCGCTACTCCTCCGGCCGGTACTAGCGCGCGCGCCGCCCCTTCGCCGCTTCCCAGTACTTCTCGCCGGGAGAAGGCGCCGAGCGCAGAAGCGAAAGAAGAAAGCTCGGGCCAGATTCAGCTGTGGCAATTTTTGCTCGAACTACTGGCCGATTCTTCCAACGCTAGCGCCATCTCATGGGAAGGATCCGAGGGCGAGTTTCGGCTCATCGACCCCGACGAAGTGGCGCGAAGATGGGGCGCACGTAAAACGAAGCCTAACATGAATTACGACAAACTCAGCCGAGCGTTACGGTAAGTGAGAGTCCCTTTTGCCTTCCTTGAATTCATCCGAACTAGCGGACTCGACTCAATATTTCTCTGCTTAACTACAGTCACAAAATTGGAAAAGCTTTCTGAAATTAAAAAACAAAATATTACTGAAGATTCCCATTATTTGAACTAACTATTGCAGACTGTTAGACCACTGGGAACGTACGTCAGTTGATACATTGTTGGGTTTGGATGCAGCCTTAAGATAATTTTGTGTTATTAGGTACTACTACGACAAGAATATAATGTCCAAAGTGCATGGGAAGCGTTACACGTACAAGTTCGACTTCCAAGGACTGGTAGCGGCCTGTCAACAGGTGCATTCGCCGGATTCCGTCTTCATCTCGCCTTCTCCCGCCACGCCGACGACACTAGCGTCATCTTACGGCGGTTCCTCGCACTCCGCTCACCCGTCGACCAATTTCCTCCCTCCTCCGCCGCCATATTGGCTAGCGAGCCGTTTAGCCACCATTCCCAGCCCCTCGCCTTCCTCCCACCAGGACAAACACGCCAAATAAATCCCCAATGCTGTATTTGCACATGCGAATCAACGTTCATCCCAATTCGAACTCCTTGCGTGGATTTTCTACACTTCGAGGATCACTCCCAGTGCAATGGACATGTGCCAGGTCAAAATGTATGAATTCTTGTTATTATGAAGGTACCATGATCTTGGAGAAATACAAAATAGTTTCGAGACTTTTTTCAACCGCCTTGGAGTTGGGTTTTACAAGTAGCGGGGAGGGTTACGTATGCGGTCAGCCGCGTCCATGGCTGCGAGTTCCTTTTCCATGGCTTCAGTGCTGTAGTCGGCGACCAGAGGGCCAGCCACGGTCGCCGCCAAGCGGTTCTGGAGGTTGCTGGCAATAAAATCACTGTTGGGTAAGGGTGGTGGTAACGGTTTTGCTTTGGGGCCTAGTAACTGGTTCCAATCAACGGACTGGTACCGTGACAGAGTGGAAAGAACGACTGGTTTGTTCCGAACGTAGTCTGGCTCTAATTTGGGCAATGTATCCCAGGCTTTGGAGTCCAGTTTAGGCCCGTTAGGGTCATACCGAGTTTTCTGTTGAATCCAAAGGGCTTCAGTTCGTTAATCAACAGAATCAGAAAACATTACAGAAAAGAAGCACAAAAATTAAATATGAGGTTTCTAATACAATTAGGAATTGTTTTAGAAAAAATAGGATTTATTTTTAAAATGTTAGGATTTCTCTAAGAAAAGTTAGGATTCTTTAACGAAAAATTAGGAGGTTTTTTTAGGAAAAATAGGAGTTTTTTTAAGTAGTAGGATCTTTTAGAAAAATTAGGATTTTTTATAAAAATTTGTTGCCTTTTAAGATTTTTTGTTTTGTTTTTACAAAATTGAGAATATTCTATAAAAATAGTCTAAAGCTGAGGATTTTTGTAGAAAACGTGCTAAAAGAAGCAAAAGGTAGAAAAATAGAAAAAAGTCAGAAAAATATCAAAAGTATTATACTTAAGAAAAATGCAAACGAAAATCAGGAAAACGTTAAAAATCGGGGAGTAAATAAGAAAAACTCTTTAAAATGTAAAGAGAAAATATAAAAAAATCCTAGGAAGTGTGGACGAAACTTACGTCAATTTTCAAAGTTGTGACATCCTGGGAACGTCTAAAGAACTCTTGCCAAGCGTATTGCGTAGCGAGTTCCTTGATCTCCGGCAGCAGAATAAGATCCTCATAGATTTTCTGTAGTAGTGCAGCGGTTTTGTTCTAGTAAAGACAATTTTTATACAAATTTTAGACATGATTTCCGGACGCCTGTAAAAGTTGGAAAATGCTGATTTTACAAAAGTGAGAACATGAATATTTGCTAATCCTAAGAAAAGTTTTTTTTTCGAGTTTTTCCGAAGTTTTTTTCAACTGAACCTGCTAAAATAAGGTTCGGGTCTCGAGTTTTTAAGAAAACGAAAATAGAGAGCTATGTTTGTTCAGTCATGGTTAGTCGATTTATCCAAGGACAACGCAAATGGAATTTCACTGACAAGAAGTTGTCGTGTAGATGAATTAGTGTGTGAGCTTTCTAAATTCTTAAGAAAGGTCACAATTTAAGTGTAGCAAACACTTACTTTTTCATCAATGTAAACTTTGGCCAAAGACTTGATTTCACTTCGAACAACGTCATAAATGATTTCGTTGAGCAAGGCGGCCAGGTAGGCCGAGTCGAACCAGGCTAATTGGGCTTCAGATGTCACCGGCACTTCTGGTGGCGGCGTAGGCTCTTTTTGTTTCACGACTGGTTTCGGCAGAGGGATTCCCAAGAGAATGGGGGGGAGACGAACATAAGGCGCTGGGTGGGATTCCCCGCCATACAGTTCAGGCAAAAGTTGCACGCTCATAACAAGTTTGCTTACATAGCGTTCTTCAAAACTGTTACGCGCAACTTTCGCAACGTTTTCTAACGGATTTCTTTGTCAAACTAACCCACAGCGCCACGGTGGACGGATCCAGTACCCTTCCAATCAATAAATGAAGTGGTTAAGGACACGTGGGATATCAATACCGTACATGTACGTTGGCTTCATTCCATTTTAGGGTCAAGGGTAGAAGTGACGGTGCATAAGCCGCTCCTGTACGCATGCACAGGTCAACATTCGCGCTGCCTCAGAGCTGAAGGGTTGAACCTCTACAGGTAACTGTTACTACTCGCTAGGTGGCATTCAGGTGTCAGCGTTTGAAAAGGAAAGCCAAAATCCGTTAGAACTTTTGTCAACTTTCGACAGGAGCTACCGAAGTATTCTTTTCCTCTTCTGTTGTGTCATGAACCACGAACAAGAATGATCAGGAACACTTTACTCGTTTATTAGTTGCCGCGAGCGCGCTCGAATTTTCACGAGCGATGAGCGCGAGTCGCTCGTTTTCACATTTTGCGAGCGCGAGCGCAAGGAAACGAGCGCACGCTCGCGATAATGGCGCTACCATACGGTAAAAACTCGTACCACATAGCACGGGTTTTTAAATGCAGTATTTTTTCCGCTTGAGGAAATTAAGGATTCACAATCGCATATTATCCCTTGCTTGTGTGTTTATTTTGAAATATTTCTTGAGATCCTAGTGATCATTAAAGATTTCAGAAATGTGATTGCTAGTTAGTCCTTTAGTGGGCCCGAAAAGGAAAGGAATTCCAACAAATTTACTAAATAAAGCATTTCAATGCAAAGGAAGTTGAGTTTTTAATATGAATGCAACTGTAATTATTTTAATAATATTGCAGATGCCCGTTATTTTGGGTCTTCAAGAAAAGCTCGTAAACGCAGGTACAGAAAGTAGGCTGGGAGTAGGATAAAAATGAACAAAGGAAGTCTTATTAATGAATTACGTTCAGGGCCGTAGCAAGGGGGGTGGTTAGGGGGTTTTAACCCCCCCCCCCCGAAATTTTGATTTTATAATGGGAAAGATAGGGAATGACCAAGTGTCCAAAAAAATTGTATATTGAACCCCCCCCCGAAACTCCCCCCCCCCCGAAATGAAATCCTGGCTACGGGCCTGATTACGGTTACAATTTATTAATCATGAAACGTTCTGCCAACTAAGTAAGACATGGTGAGCAGCAAAAGGGATGAGAAACAATTGAAAAAGAATACTCCATCTCAGGAAAAACTAAACACTATTATAAATTCATTTTAACTTATTTTAAATGTTATTTGATAAAAATTGCATTAATAAAATTTACTTGAAAATTAATAAGAAAATCATTTTAAGCAATTATGTATTTCTTAATTATTTAATTTAAAAAAAATCCGCGAGCGCGAGCGAGCGTACGAGCGAGCGCGCTCTTTTCCAAAAATCGCGAGCGAAACGAGCGATCGGCATCTCTGACTTTACTTCACAAAATGGGTAGTCAAAAACAGAGTTCAAAAGGGGGAAATTTTAGCCAAAATTAGGCGCATGATGGATGCGGATTATCCAAATCAGGCTTTCCTAAATCGAGATCACGTAAGCTGTCGTCTTTCATAACGATTTACTATCATATTTTGATATTTTATTGTCTTTTGCCGGAAAAAACGCGGTTATCTTGTCTTTATCGGAAAATAGGCCCAACGTGCAGAAAACAAGGGAGCAACGCTAACATTAACGCGAATGTTCCCAATGAAGTAGATTGTAGGTCTGTCATTATTACTTAGGTACTATTGAGTAAGATATTCGTTGTTCTTTAGAACTTTACCTAGACGACCTGTTTTATTCAATAACCGACACTAAAGCAAAAGACGCGCTATTCTTATCCGCGATATTTTTTTGTTTTTAATAGAACAAAGACTTATTTCTCACTGCAATTCTAAAAATTCAAAAATCAAACAAAAAGCGATAGTGAAAGGGAAAAAGGACCTCAGGAACTTTTATTATCTGTACTAACAAACTGTACAAGTTCCGCAAAGCAAGCTGTCGGCATCAGTGTTCCGGATCTTTTCTGTGGGCGGATCTTCGATCACTATCGATCATTAGTCAACTTCAGTCGATCCGATCCGATCAAATTATTCAAAACTTGAAAATAAATACATCCGATCAGATCCGACCAGTTTTAGTAAAGGGTCCGATCAGATCAGATCAAAGATCAGATCACTTGTTAAATATCAAAATTTTTAAATGATTAAAGAGCTGAAAGTTTTAAGTTATGTCCATTAGGTGGCCTGATTTTGATCGATAAAGATCGGCAAAAAAAGATCCGATCCCTATCATTTTACGGTAACACGCCGATCCGATCAGATCCGATCAAATGATCGGATCTGATCGGATCTTTTTTAAAAGATCCAGAACACTGGTCGGCATATCCCAAACACAGTTGAGTCCGCTTATAACGATGAGCTAGGGACCGGACATGAATTATCGGTATAGGCGGACTATCGCTAGATCAGGAGTTGCCTATGGATTCAAGCCGGAAAACACCAATGAAATAACGAAGAGTAGTGACATTTGTATTATGGTTTTATTATTCCTGGTACCATAGACTGTGACGGATCAAACTGCGTTGCAACTCAGTCTTGTCTTTTCTTGTTTTCAAGTATATGTAAAACCACTATTTCCACTCGCTGGGCTTGACGTAAATTCCATAAATTTAGTGTACAAGCGTTGGTGAAAAAAAAAGAAATGGTATACGCTAAGCTACAAGGGTCAAGTGGACGAAGAAAAGACGAAATTCTTGGAGAAATACACCGAAAGTTTGCGGCACTTCGAAGAAAAGTTCAAAGCTCAGTTGGCAGAAATTGAAGTCCAGTTCGAGGAAGACCGATGTCAACTCAAAGAGCAGTTCGAGGCGGAGAAAGCGATGGTGATTGAAACCCAGAGCAAGGAATTGGAACGTGTGAAAGATTTGTACGCTGAAAATCAGCACAAATTGGAAGAATCGCACGAAAAAGCCATCACGGCGCTGAAAGACGGCTTCGCCGGGGAGAAAATGGAATTGCTGCACGAATTTGCGACAGAGAAAGCGGAGCTTATTCGGAATATGGAGTCGGACAAGCTGCAAGTGGTCCGAGAATTGGAAGACGCTTCCTTGAAGCTGGAAAACGTGAAAAGCGAGCAAGTCAAGTGGGAGGAGCAGAGTCGCACCAAGGACGAAGAAGTGACTGGAAAGGATGAAGAATTAAAGCAAACGCGAGATGAAATCCGTCAACTGAGCGAGGAACGCGAGAAATTGAATGAAGATATTTTAAAGAAGGATGAAGAATGAAGGGTCTTGTAATTAGGTTATAAAGTATTTTAAGGTGTTCTTCTTACACAAGACGATAAGGTGGAGTGGTTGGAAGCGATTGATGGGCCAGACATGACGACCGAACCCTCGACTGAGGTGTCAGGAAGTTGAAGTCCTTGCTGCTTCCAGCTTCCTGAACCGTTTGGTCCGCTTTGAAGCAGTCTTCTTTATAGACACATGGAGCGTGGTTTGAATTCGACATCATGAGGTGTGCAGCCTATTAAAAATTGAAAATTAGACGCATATTGCTTAGTGAAATTCGCACAATACAGTGGAAACCGGTTATAACGAAAACGGTTAAGACGAAATATCGTTTATAACGAAATAAAATGTCGGTCCCGACAAAATCCAATCTCTTTACACACGTTTTCCTTCGGTTATAACGAAACAAAATATCGGTTATAACGAAAAGATCTTCGGTCTTCGAACCGACAAAGCAAATTTTCCTGCTTGAAAGTCTCGGGTTACTTTCTCCGCATTAAAAAAAAAGAAAACTCGGCATATAAAGTAGGAGAGAGTCGGGTAGTTTGACACGGGTTTACTTTGACACAGTGCTCTTATAAAAAAATCTACTGAGAATTTTCGTAAAAGAAAAATAGTGGACAGACGTATCTACGGTACCAATATCTCAACGGAGTAACAGCACATAAAGATTACAAGAACGCGAATTAAAAAAATTTAACTAGTTTTTCATATTTCCAACTTGTTTTTTTTTGCCGTAAACTGAACTCTGTCAATCAGGCTGTATGCGACTTGAAATTGTCAGCATTTGAGAGGAGGTACAGTTGAGTATTAAGAACACAAAACCGTGATGATTTGCATAGAATTCCCTACCTTCTTTCAGAAAACTGACATTGCTTCAAAATGGCGGTGTCTTGCTCTATGACACATCAGTTGTCTGCTAGTTTGACACGTATCGTAGTACCAAACTGTATTTGGTTTGTTGACAGAAATACCTTAGAAACCTTTACCATGAAGGATATTAGGAGATTGCTTTTTTCTTAGTCTTTCCTTTGTAAAGTTCGTATTGTGTGTACTACTGGTTGCATAAATCAGAGAACTTGAGGATATACCATGGCGTGAAAACTCTCCATGACTGAATTTCACGAATTCTAGGACTGGATTGCAGGCTACAACTGAATATTTTCTTTCTTAAATTGTGTACTTTGTTTCAGAAACATAAATGCTTCAAAAAAGAAGAGAAAGCAATATATTGATGAGAACTTGAAGACTGCCGTGTCCCTGGTAATAAAAAAGGAGAGTTAATTAGATCTGCCGGTCAGTCATGTTGGGTACCCTTCAAGACGGTAGATCGCTATGTAAAGGAGCAAAAGTCTAAAGATGTTCCTTGTCTAGCAGTGGTAAAAAAGGACATGAAACAAAACATTTTTACCCATCAAGAAGAAACACTGCTGGCCAACATTTTCTTTACAATTATTTAGACGAGTTTAATAAGCTTTACTTTTGATGTATTATCCAGAGTCCCCTATTTGATAGGCAATCTATGTGTTTTCTCATTTGAAGTCATTTTGTGTGAGTATACCTCAATAAATGGATGGTACACGCGAAGTTCGATTCTGTGTCATAGTAAAATCGGGGTGTGTCAAAGTACCCTCCAGATTCGTGTGCTATAACACAAAGGTCACTTCTGGGGGTAAAATTACAATTCCTAAACGACTTACAACAGGCTAGAGAAAAAAATTGCGTTAGTTGCTCAAAAGAATTCTCTAATGAAATACCTAAAAAAAGAATAACTGAAAAGTGTGTCAAACCACCGACTCTCCTCTATATATAAGGATAATGAAAATAACTTCTAAACCCTTGCGCGAAAACGAAAAGGAATCGGAATGAACTAGACGACGACTGAATACAATAAATAACGAAATAAATAAATGAAAGAATAAACGTAAAATTAAATGAAAAGTTATATGACAAAATGAATAAACAAGTAAATAATTAAACAGGTAAACACGATAACAGTTGTAAAAGATGAGGGGTGCAACGAGCGTAGCTCAAGCCGATTCCCCAGAAATAAAAAAAGTAAATAATTAGTAAAATACAGTGGTAACCGGTTATAACGAAAACGGTTAAGACGAAATATCGTTTATAACGAAATAACATGTCGGTCCCGACAAAATCCTCTCTCTTTACATACGTTTTCCTTCGGTTATAACGAAACAAAATATCGGTTATAACGAAAAAATCTTCGGTCTTCGAACCGACAAAGCAAATTTTCCTGCTTGAAAGTCTCGGATTACCCTCTCCGTATTAAAAAAAAACTCGGCATAAACTCCGCTCTCCTTCTTGCCAACTCTTACCCTTTGACCAAGCGTCCCCCACTAAGGCGTACAACCGATGAAAATGCTTTTAGAGGGTTAGCTGAGCCCCTACCTTATACAGTGTTCTAGTTTTTGTCTTCCTTGCCCCATCAGTAGTAAGTTCTCTTTCTTACCGGTGCAATGGCGGAAAAGTCAAAGCGGAGAAGAGCAGAAAGAAGCTTCACGACAAAGAAGAATATGTCAATAACACTGTAATAATAAGGACAGTAAAAAAATCCAGATTTTTTTAAACAAAAGATATCAATCATTTTATGAAATGTATTGTTAAATGTTAATACTAATGAACGGAAATCCAAACTTTATTATTTATAACGGAATAGACTGCCAGTGTATCGGCGTAAACTTGCATAATTTCTAGGTTATTGCGACTTTAAGTTTTTTTTTATGCTTCGGTTATAACGAAAAATATTCTCGGTCCCTTCGATTTCGTTATAACCGGTTTCTAGTGTAAATGGAAGTTTTACACGACCTTCTATTCTCTAGCAATAAGAAGAATCATTGTACGGTATGACAAATTATACGCAACACTTCATATCGCTATGGCACGCGGACGCAATATAGTATAGCACTTCTGAAGATTATGGAGAAATTTCCAGGTCTACATGCATTCCAGATAAGAACGAATGTAGTCTTTCGCCACCAATTTTGCCTTTACTACACGAAGATTTTTTACGTTAAAGAAATGTGTGGTAATCAGATACGAGTGACCCCATAATTAATTTGGCAGATTTTATTGTTATAACGTTTCACGTCGGTTTCTTCTTAAGTACTATAGAAAACAGTAGTTTTCGGGAGAAAAGATTTCCCAATTTCCTATACAGTTCACTGCTGTTCTAACATGCATCTTAGTGAAAAAAATGGAAACCCAATGACTTAATTTCGAGCTTTGCTAGCATCGAGCATCAGCTTCGATTCCTTTGTTTCCAAAGTTGACAGGCACCAATCTGCAGGTATGGTCAATTTACTTACCCAATCTAGTTTTTAAAAAATGACTAACCTGTCAAAGTGACTAACTAGTTTTTAAAAATGACCCAAACAAATCGTCGGGTGCCTAACAGCCCGGCAGTTGCGCGAGCGGTGTCCCTCTTTTCCGTCTTTCAAACGTTTTTGACCCGCAACAAGGCTTCCTCACAGTGGTTTGGGCCGTAGCAATAGAACGGTTTGTTTGGGTCGTTTTTTTATAACGAGTACTGTACGACGTACGATAAATAAAGACCAATAATGAAAGATGATAGTCGGAGTAAATAATAATGCTCCGAGTTGTTGGATAGTGAAAGCTGCTGTCAAATGCCTGGTTTGCCTCAGGTGGAGATCAGTCGTTAAGTCATTGGTCATCCGTAAAACAGGATATGCTTATACAACTAGACATAAACTGAAAAGGCCAACAAATCAGACAATGGGAACTCAATTACATTGCGCTTGGAGAATTGCGCACTTTTTTCTCTGGAGTGAGTAGAACTGATGTTTCTGTAAGGCTCTTTCGTGCAGAAACCTGTCAAAATCTTGGCCGGGGTAAAGCGATGCTGGATAAAAGACCTTCTATATCTACTTTACAAAAACAAAAAAAACGGGACGGATTCCAACAAACGCCCGCTGAGAATAAATGTTTCATACCAACTAAATAGCTTCCGCGCCAGGCAAATTCATTAATGCTAATAATGAATTTTCGTAACCACGCTGCTTTTACGGTGAGACCATTTGTCCCATAACTGGTTAACATTCACTTATATCCAACCTGTGCTACTTTTTATGTATTCATTCTGAAAGAATGCTAAGAAATTAACCCCAACCAAACGGCTATGGCGGCCCAGAGAGGACAAAAGTCGGGAACACAAGAAAGTGACTCAGGAACAGAAACAACTGTACGAACTGCACTTCCTACACTGACTGACACTTTCTCGCTCTTATTCACACTTCCTACAACGACTGACACTCAACTCAGGTTGAGATCCCACTTCAACTCAGAGTTGAGTTGGCAGTGGAAACAGCCTAAGCCAGAAATGCGCACCTGAAGTCGTATCAACTAACTCAACAAAAAGTAAAAAGCGGTGTTGAGTATTACCGATCCAGGTGTTTAGAGAGTGAGGTACTACTGGTTTACTATATACGGAAAAACCCGGACATTGATTGTTTTTCTTACGAAAATCTCCCGGTTTTCTTAGGTACTCGAACCCACAAAAGTAAAATTTTACAGTGCTTTGCCAGTTAAGTCTTACTTAGCTTCTCAACTAGTAAGGTTTAATTTGAAGTTGGCGGGAAATTGGCAAAAACTCCAGTTTGCTTCCATTTGGGAAATTAAATTAGGACGATGCTTTATAAGCTATTGTTACAGTTTTCCTCTTTTTTCCATCTTTCCCTTACAATTCTCATCAGTGTACTGTACGTTGTAATCGAGAAAAGTCGAAAATGAGAGGTTGTGAAAGCTGATTACATAAAAATTGTTAAAGCATGTCTTAAGTCTTTCGCGGAAATTGTCGTTTCAGTGTAAGAAGTTAGTGTTGGTCTCAGGGCATCAGTATAAGCTGAAATTTATTGCAAGATACCTCACGGAACTTGAAAATTTTTATTGCCATAGGCGGATTTTCGTTACAAGCGAAGTTGGTAAAGGGGACTTCATTATAACTGGATCAAATGAACCAAAATGTATCGTAATATTTTTTATCGGTATACGCGGATTATCGTTACATCAGGAATCGTTATAAGCGGACTCCGCTGTACAAACTCTCAAATTGTCGTACCCATTAGGAATCAGTCACACTCTAATGGGTTAAGCGATATATAGGACAGAGGGGAAAAAGACCATACATACTTCCTTATAAATTCTTTTCTTCAAAGTTCTTTTCTTCCTACAGTTTCCGCGTTGGGCGGTAGCAGCCGAGTCCGCGCATTGAATTCTACAGCATCTTCAATGTACAGTACAAAAGGGGGCCTGGCCTTCTCCTTTGTATATTCTGAGAATTGATTGTTTAGTATCCACACGTTCCCTTAGCTTTAGAATCCAGATCAAGCTGAATTGTGTATCTCGTCATTCACTGGCGGGGATTTACCCAATTAAACACGAACCCTGTACAACACTTCCAAACTCCGTTTTATATATTACAATACACCTGACCTTGCATGACACCTGGACTATTATAAATGGTCTTCTCGAAAAAAAATTTTCGTTTCGATTTATTTCTCTTTTACTATTTTTTTCTGCTTTTCTTAAAAAAAAATACATCCAAGCGTTTGCTTTCCCTTGGACTGTCACGGGACTTTCCCGCTTCTGTTGCATTTTCCTCGCGAATAATTCATTTTGTCTGGCGACGGTTCTCATTGGCTTGTTCACCAAAGGAAAAAAACTCTGCTGATCAGGTTTTCCTTAACTGCTTTATCTAACTTCGTCCAAATCCTATTGACGACATTTTTCTCTGTACCCAATACCAACATGGTCATTCCATTCCTCGGTAGAACCTGATAAGAAACGCTTGGTTCCTTCACGCAATCGAAAAGTTCCTTTTGCCTGCACAGAACTCATTTTCTGTCTTGTCTTCCTTTAACTCTTTTTCCTATTTCCATTACCAGTCCAATTCTTTTAAAATATTATTCTTAATGTTAAGTTAAAGTATTATTTAAAGTATCGCGTATTGTTGGTTACATTAGTCCCTAAGAAGTACATTTACTGTTCATAGATTCCATGACAAGTTTGTTAATGTTGCAATAACAAGATTTGCAATGACAAACCTTCGTGTGCAAGAAAGTGTGTTGAAATCTTGTAAGAATAATTTCCAAAATGTATGCAACTGCACCTGGACAATGTTCGTAATATTTCCTGTTCACGAGAGGCCTGACTATACATTCAGCTTAGATTAATTCATACTCCGCAAGTTTTTTTTTTTAATGGGGTGACGTAAGTGTCCCACTACCATCTTCGGCTTTGTTAAACATACTAAAGTTGATATCTGAAAGTGTTTAGAAGTTTTTCTTTCAGAGAGGATGTTTGAATTCACGATTTTCGTGTGAAAAAAGCTTCCGAATCCAAGGTCGGCTTGCCGCTACTGTCGCCTACGAAAAACTTGTAAAATCCGCCAATACACAACAAACCTCATTCCCCATTATACAAAGACAGTACAACCAAATAAGGTCCTCATAAATGCACCACTTTTAATTTGTTTCTAGCAGGGTCTTCCTGGAAGACTTCTCGAGCGGGACTTTTTCGTGCCTTTTGCATAAGAGAGCGTGATAACGCCTGTACAGTGGAGTAGAGAGGGGATTCCTTAGGCGGGTCTCCCTTCCTCTTGAACGCAACAACCGCTAAATACTTCACAATAGTAGCCAAACGCGAGAAAAAAGGGGAAATTTTCTCAGCTTCCAACCAAGTTTACCAACAACGTTGTCCATTCCCTGTTTGCGGAGCACAGTCTGCAGCGCGAAGCGGTCTGCTTGCATGAAGGCCCGGGGTTTCCCCGCTCGTAGGCTCACAACGCCACACAGCTGCGCTCCCGGCGTCTGGTCAGGGCCACAGTCCGCCATACATTAGACCAGGTTGTCCTACTCCCGCATGGTAGTCATTCCCGAGCAGCTCTACACCACAGTCGCGCCCTATTGCACGCTCCCTTTCTTTTTCGTGAAGCTGAACTTGACGCGTTTCCGTTGGAGTTTTCCCCACGCTGGGCGGCTTCTCTCATCATATCGCCCCCACCCCAAAATGAAGCAAAACTTCCAAAGTAGTCACTGCCTGTCGAGCCAGAAGTGTCCTCAGTGTGGCTTCGGCAATGTAGTCGCCCTTTACGCCCGCACGGTGTCCATAGGGACGCAGTGCACGGAACTCGATTTCCCTATCTTGGAACCCCTCCAACCCTCGTTGAGCCCTACGCTCGGGCATTATGTAGGGATCAAACGGAAGATGATGGACGCTTACGAAACCCATAAGAAAAAAGAAATTAAACTGTCCCCCGAGGCGAGCCAAAGTCCAGAGTACGTACCAGCGTTGCTGCTGCCGGAATCCAAGCCGCCGGAAGTTGCGTCGCCCGCGTCACCGTTGCTAAATGCTCCTCCGACCACGTCAGTGGTTCGGAAGAAGTCGAATCGGCCGTCGAACATGCGCCTCCCTCTGCTGGACTGCGGTTTACCGACGATTGACTACTCAGCGATCTCTAGCGGGAGCACAGCGGCAGTGCGTGGGCCAGCTCCCCGGGTTAGTCACGAAAAAGCTTTGGATCTTTCGCCGGTGACCCGCACCAGTGCTGTGCCGTTGTTGGTGCAGGCCGTGGTGATTGACACCAAACAGTTGGCGGCTACGCCATATTTCTTCAGTCAAGCTTCATTGTGTTCTCCCGAGTACGACATTCGGAGCTCGTTTACAGTGCCACCTGGGCGGAACAAAGGAAGCTACTCACCTAACAACACAGGAGTGACATCTGCGATGCCAAACCACACTGCGAGTTACAAGGTCACAAGCCCTAGTCTTAGCCAATCAGACACGCTTAACATGTCACCGCTGCCGGAATCTACCGACCAGCCACCTAGCGGAGAAACGTGGGAACATGAAAGGTAATTTGCAAAAAAATATTTAACGAAACATTTTACGAACGTCTTTTTTATGCAATATGATCGAGAAAATTAAATACACAAAAATACCACGTAGACGGAAACTTAGACACGAATAGTAAATGAATAGAACACCAGCAGCGGCCAAAGGAAAACTAGACTTTGCAACTTGCAGCAATTGGCATACGAGCTACCGACTACTCTCCCGATTTCCTTGTGCTAATTCATTCGCATACGCATTCAATTCATTGATAACAATTGTATTTTCTTGCTCTAGGATAGAATAGATGTAAAATAATCTCATTTAGTAAACATATTCAGGCATTAAAGTATTACTCAGTAAGAGTGTTACAGATCGTTCTTTTCGAATCGTCGACCACTTTAGAACATGCATCAACAGCACAGGCCCATTTTGCCTATAAAACACTTCTGCCACAACGAACGCTTTTTCCGTTGTCCTGGATGTTTCTTACAGTATAAAAAACCTCGTGTGCTCATCTTTTTTTTAAAAAAAAAAGCCTTTCATAAATTAGCTTGTATTACACTTTCGAATGTCTTTGATTCCTTTTTTACACTTTCGAAACATCTTTGAATTTCGACAAATTACCAAGCTAGACTTCAATGATGAAAATATTATTTTTGCAGTCCTGTACATGAAGCAGTGTACCGGGGCGATGTTGCTCGCCTCACGCGTGAGTGTCAACAAAAGAACGCCGATATCAATACCAAAGACAACAACGGCGAAGTAAGTTTTTCTGTTACCATCCATTGAACAGTGTCTCTTAATCTACTTCTCTTAGACGCCGCTTCACACGGCGGTAAAAATGCATCACAGCGACATGTTACGCGTTTTGATCACATACGGCGCTAGTGTCGCCGCCAAGGATCGACAGGGCAACAACGTGTTGCACTTGATCGCCCAGGCGGGCCACGTGGCCTGCCTGGATGCGCTAGTGAGCGTCGGAAGCGCGGCTCTTTCGCCGAAGACCATCAACGCTCTGAACGACGAAGGCTACGCCCCTTTGCATGTAGCCGTGCGGAACAAACGAACGGAAGTGATCGCGGCTTTGACTCACCTGGGCGCGCTAGTCAACCTCCCCGTAAGTAGCGCTGTGCTTTCAACGCTTTTTCTTAGCAAATTTTACTTAACCACCATGTTTTTTTTCCTTGGCAATAGGATGGGCGGAGTGGGAGGACGGCCTTGTTTCACGCCGTGGCGCTCAATTTGCCTCAGCTAGCGTTACAGCTCATGGACTTCGGGGCGAAAACTAATTGCGCTGATTTTTCGGGTACGACGCCCCTAGCGGCAGCTCACGGAATTAACAAGCAAACAGCGACATTGCTCATGTCGAAGAATGCCAAAATGCGCAATCAGCAGTCGTAATGATCTAACAAGCTTTAGACGTTAAAAGCTGAAAATTTTTCAAAATGCTATTTGTGACTATGTATCCGTCGTAAAATATCACCAAACAAGTCGTATAGCGACGACCAGAAAGTGAGAGGCAATGTGTACAGTAATTATGAAAGATTGTTAACTTGCCATTTTACTATGATTTACTCTTGTCCTAAATGCAATACAAATAATAAATATTATAGCGCGTCACTTCAAATACTTCCTACAATTCTATCAGATTTGTAGAACACCAGAACGGTTTACAATATAGCTTTTCAAGCTCTCCACAGGAGGCGTTCGAGCATGATGCAAGTTCACATTTCCGTTCACCTGCTATTTATTTCTATCAATTGGAAATAATACAAAAACTCTCTCGACATAATTCTCGACAAATTTGTAAAAAATATATAAACATTGAGCAATTACGTTTCTTTACAAATTGGTGAGTATATATTAAACTATAGTCTATTAAGATAATTCTTCAGTGTTCAACGACTTTCAACGTCGTTAGTTGCACAAACGCTCCAGCAGATGTCGCTACAGTGAAAAATTCGAATTCTTATTCTCTTTCGTCCCTTCGTCTTATTCGAAGAATCATGCAAGACTTCGGTAATACGAAATTGTTAGGCATTTCTACTTCGTTAACTACACGAAAACCCGCAGATAGACAAGTCCAGAAAAAAGCTTTCACATGGTCATTAATACTAGGGCTGTAAACGGTTCGACTCGACTCGCCGTAACCTTATGGAGTCGACTCGAACCGTTTACAGCCCTAATTAATACCTTTCATAATCAACGAAATGTTAGATGTTTCGGACTATGTGCTAAATTGGCATGATGTGTAGAGGAGGGATGGGACAGTTTACACGTGGGACAAACCGTACAAAAATCATTACTAATGAACTACGACAGGTTTGGATCTGAAAAAAATTGTACACTTAGTGAATACGACGAAGCTTTCATGAGGAAATTTTCGTCGAAAAATATTGAACCGTTTTCGAGAAAATAAATAAAAACTGAATTTTTGGCACTTTTTGTAAGAAACGGGTCCTGATTATTTCGTTGTAGCACTCATAATATGTATCTAAAAGTAAAATAAAAATTACTTTTATGTAGCTGGCAAGTTAGAGAATAAATCCTCCAAAGGTTTGTTCTAAAATCGCTGTCCTTTTTTTGCACGAGATTTTAAACTCCAAAGGGATGATTTAGTACGATTTGGACTCAGCCATTTGCATTGCCTTTTCTTGTTGTGAATAATCATTTTTACAAAATCGTGAGTTTCCTTGCACTAACTTGAGCTAGGATGATTCCTATATCGAAAGAGAGTATAACTGTTAAGTTTCGTTTAGATATTTCAAGTCTATTATGTATTTTTAAAAAAGGCTACCTATTAGTTTTCTTATTGCAAAACACAAGGACAAATCGCACTACACACAAGTCCAAATTGTATCCGCGGTATCTTGTTTTGGACAGTCGGAGGAGCCTCCAGTTTTCATGGGTGTTTGGTGTTATTGTTTGTGTTTTTCAAGCGTACAATACCTCATTTGATAGCCAGGACACCAGGCCATCTAACGAGTATAGTTTTAGGCTACAATTTTGTCTCCACGTGAAGTTAAAATATAAACTACAGAAAAGTGTCCACACTGTCCCATCCCTCCTCTACACTGTTAAGCTAAATAACGTTAATGTAGAAGACGTAACGCTAATTGGCTGCTCTTTATGGTCAGAGGACTGTAAAGTAACGCATTTAACTGTTCAAATGGGAATTGAAATACAGCTAATTTAGAAATAATCTTGCGCTATTTTTAAAGACGCAAATAAAATGGAAATTGTAACGTAAGCCGAAAATTATTATATAAATAAACAGGGTTTTGAACGAGAAAACACGTGTTTTACGGTTGAGAGCAAATCGGCACCCCGTATATTCCTCTCTTTCTCGAACACTCTCGCAAGGTAACAAACAACAATAACAAAAAACAACAGCAAAGAAAAAGAAGACAGGGAAGGGAAACACGAGGGAAAGAATAGGGGGAGAGAGCCTGCGGCTTGCAGGGGATTCCCGGACCTCACGTGACAAAAGCAAATAGCAACTTGCCCTGTAGCCGAGTTCCAGTAAGAAATGATCGATACATTCCAATAACGCGAAAATTGTAATGAATTTAATTCTTCATTTTACATTTAATTTCTTTTTACGAGAAACTTATTTTTTTCACACACAGGGAGTTCTCATGCGTTGAAGCAGTTTTAAGAAAACCTTGACTGTTTTCGTGGTTTTCACGTTTTGCTGTATTACTAGTAAACTGAGCGTCGCCACATTGGGAACCTACGATGTTTTTTGCCGCCATTTCAGGTAAACAAAGGTAAATTTTGGAATGCAACACGGTCAATATTCAGTTTGTAAAAACTGCACGCTGTTATAATCAGTTAATGCAACGCATCCAGAAATATCAAGGGTTGACATGTTTTGCCCTTTTATTTTTTATTGCTATTGTCGGTGAAACCTTTGGCCGGTTTCCTAAATATGATGATTTCTTCACTGTCTTGTTTTTCTAATGGTGTGAGAAAACGTGGAAATGAAACTTTCTTGACAGTCGGAAACTATAAAACTCGTAAACCCTTTCGATGGCATGCCAGCCGATATACGGTCGTATTGTTTAATTTAGACATACTATCCGAGGTTTGTAAATCATAGTGTACAAACTTCTCGAGATTTATTTCTGTTTTGGCTGGAAAAAAAGGCTAGTTATAGAAATGTTAGCAGAGCAACTGTGTTTGTGGGAAACCGGCGGTTACTTGTCAACAATTTTCGAACAACAAGTTGATGGATAAGATAACAAGGCTGTTTTGAACGGACGAAGTTCATTCCAAACCGAACATATTTTGGCCTTCTTAGGTCACCTATCGCCTGTTTTTGTTCTACAAACGGTATAGTAGAGGCTAAAACAACTCATTGTGTTACAACGCTCGGAAGAATTTGAGCACGACATGACCAAGTGTTATTGTTTTCATTCTTCAGGAAAGCCCACTCGATCTTGAATATTTTCCACCATATAACCTGAACTGCTCGGAAATGGATTCAGTTTATTTCAACTTTGACTCGTGACAAGTCGTCCGTCCTCTGAAAAGTTACAATGTTTGTACTGGTAATATTGACAGTCGTTTTTTCTTATTTAGTGTATAAATTCACAGCCCGTCCTTCTAATTTTCCTACAGGTGAATATTCCTTACTTTATCATATCAGTCATATTGCTTTCGTTGTCTCTATGTATTGTCAATATCACTATTTGTCCAAAGTGTGAGTTCCTGTCCACGAACGGTAACCCATGCTAAAATTCTAAATGATTTGCTGTGTTAGAGCTATTAATTTATGTGATAATTATATGGTGACGTCCGCAGAGCACACATTGAATGTCTCCAATTGTTGAAGGTCCATGGAATCTTCCACTAGTCGGATTCCTGCCCTTTTGGGGCGATTGCCCGCACGTTACCTTTGGGATCCTATCGAAAAAGTATGGCGACGTCTTTAGCATAAATTTGGGCGGGTACCGGGCGGTTGTGTTGAATTCGTACGAATCGATCAAAGAGGCCATGAAAGAGACCAATTTTGCTGGCCGGCCCCAGTTTCCGTACCAAAAATTTCGATCGAACCAACACGGTAAGCTAGGTTTCATTTCCACCAAATGTAAAAACTTTCTTAATGATTACCTAATATTTTTTGTCATGCGTTTCTATGTTATAGGAATCTCGTTTGCTGATGGGAACAACTGGCTCGAACTGCGTCGTTTCACCTTAAGGCATTTAAGAGACTTGGGCTTCGGCAAATTGAGTTAGAAGGTGTTATTCAGGAAGAAATCCGAGATCTGATCAAGTCTCTCAAGTAACACGAGAAAAATGTCGATAATTCAACGGTCAGTAAGCAGGGAAAAATGTACACATGTTTAGGAAGAAAGTTGGAAAACCCATCGCATTACACAATACGTTTAACTTGTCCATAGTGAACGCCTTGTGGAACCTCGCCGCTGGGGAACGATTCGATTTAGATGATCCCACCGGTACTGAGCTTATTGCAAGTATCAGCAAGTAAGGATGAAGTCTACCGAACAAGAGTTACTCTAGCAGTCGGTGTTCTCTTATTTTAGGGTGCTGAAAAGTGGATCTACTTTCCGAAAAAGTGACCTAATTCCAGGGATGAGTCTAGTAACAGGACTGCCAGAGTATCTTGTAAACTACGTCCAGAAGAACAAAAGAGTCTATGGGGTAGGGAGTCTGAAACAACGATACAGAAGCTTTAATATTCTCATGTTAATTTTTGTCTTTTTCTTTCAATCCATTAGGATTTAGTAAAGAAACACGAAGAAATACACACTGAGGATGACAAGAGTGATTTTATTCACGCGTTCTTGACGGAAATGAAACAAGATGAGAAAAATGGAATGCAGACTCCTTTTACGGGTGACACTGGCGGTATAACTACTTGTTATATCTATCTATCTATTGGAACTTTAACGATTTTTCTTTAATAGTTGAAAATTTAAAAGTCTGTATATTGGATTTGTTTGCTGCTGGTTCGGAAACTACATCGACGACCTTGTTGTGGCTTTTCCTCATGTTGTCCAAGCATCCTGAAATTCAAGAAAAAGTGCACCACGAACTCGACATGGTAGTAGGCCAAGAAAGATTACCTTCCCTAGACGACAGAACCAGGTTTAGAAATTTTAATTTCAAATGTTTTCTTTTATAGAATTCCGTTTTCTGTGTTTTCATCGTAGTTTGCCTTACACCGAAGCAGTGTTGCAGGAAGTCCTAAGATACGCCTCCATCCTTCCGTTAAGTCTTCTCCACTCTTGTTTGGCCGACACAAGTAACAATCTGCCATGTAATAACAACCTGGTCTTTCAATGTATTTTCATTGAATTTGAAGAATTCCGAAACTACGTCATTCCAAAGGATACTATTATCATTCCCAACTTGTACCACGTTCTGCACGATCCTAAAATTTGGGAAAGCCCAGACAGCTTCAACCCGGAACATTTCTTGACCCCAGATGGGAAACTCAAACACTCGGACCACATGATCTCCTTCTCTATCGGTA
>JAHZNP010000669.1:0-42196 GCA_020615345.1 Triops cancriformis
GTACAGTACTCGGCACATAAAACGACCCAAACAAACCGTCCTATTGCTAACGGCCCACGCCACTGTAAAGAAGCCTTGTTGCGGGTCAAAAACGTTCGAACGACGGAAAAGTGGGACACCACTCGCGCAACTGCCGGGCCGTTAGGCACCCGACGGTTTGTTTGTGTCGTTTTATGTGCCGAGTACTGTACAGTACTGAGCAAAAAAATACTAAGGGAAACGGGACACTTTAGCATAAAGCCGGTCCTCTCACTGCGGAAAGCTGTCCTGGCTTATTACGTCACTGGCACTTTCTACCTCCCGTTGAGGGGGAGGAACTGTGGGCTACGCGCGAATTCAAACATCATTTATTCTGTTTTACATTCCACGAAAAAAAAGCGTAGAAAAGTCATATCTCCTGTTTTACTACTAAATAAGTAGGAACCCACATAAAGAGCAATAAGTAATACAACTGGGCAAACTGAAAGTAAGCAGAAATTGGCGCGCAAATAGGTTTAGCTGCTGATTGGTAGAACGTCCTGTCACAGGACTCGCGGTGGTGAAAGGGTCTGGCAGCGAAGGGATAGGGCCATTTCAGCCTCGTGTCCCCATAGTTTTTTTTTCAGTACTTGTACAGTACTCGGAAAAAAATGGGCCAAACAAACTTCCCTATCCTACCGCCACGGCAGTTGCGTGAGCGGTGTGCATTCTTTCGTCCTTCGAACGTTTTTGACCCGCAAGGCTTCCTCCCCCAGTGGCGTGGGACGTTAGCATAAGGCGGTTTGTTTGGCCCGTTTTTTTGCCGAGTACTGTACAATAGGGCGTATTCCGGTAAGCAGTTCTGGTTGCACTCGTATGGTGCGCTAGTGTGGAAGCCGACATACCTTGTCCGTTCGTTGTTGATATTTGCCACGGTCGCTAGGTTGCTACCAGTGCAAACAAGATTGTTCATATTAAACGTGAGATAGCAAAACCTCAGGATGACGATATGTTGTGTAAAAGGATGCAGGCGAAAATCAGGAAAGAGTTTGTCAAATTCAATGAAGGAAACTGGAGTGAGTATATCGTTTCATAAGGTGCCCCAAGATCCTAAATTTGTATTGAGGTCTATTGTACAAAAATACACTAGCATTAACACTTAACACTCACCACATGTATCACAGTATCACAACGTCACTAGTAAACATCAACAACGAGCGGACAAGGTATGGCGGCTTCCCCACTAGCGCACAATACGAGTGCAACCAGAACTGCTTACCGGAATACGCCCTATACTATGCAGCATTTGCATCGGTGGACGTAAATGTGAATCAGTAGAGTGGGGTTCAAAAACAATGCAGTCACTGTTTCTTTTCTTCTTTCTTTTCAACAATATTGAGACCAAAGACCTTGTAGAATTACTGTAAAAGGCCACGTGAAACGAAGAACACTTCGAATAGTTACGTGAAGAAACTTTGCGTAACGAAAATGGGAAAAAATATTATTCGTTTATTTACTATTTTTAATGCCGATGTCAGTACAAATAATTTTTAACATACAGGCATTCAAATATGGTCCTTTCTATTGTATTTTTTAAACATAAAACTTTTGCAATCAAAGTTGCAGAAGTTAGTTTGTAATGTTTTAAAGAAATTGTCTCGGGAAATTTACTACAGTACATATCTTTATGAATTGACGGGTAAACCGCACTTCGCAGTTTTCGCATCAAAGTCGTTATTGAATTTGCTCTCGTATAACATCTTTGTAAAATTAAACGTTTTCCTTACCGTGTTCTCGTACTCTTTAAGTCTGGCACTGTTTGTAGTTTCTCTTGCCAACGAAGTCGTATGCAAAGTAAGACACAGCTATGGAATACATTTAGTGGTGTAGTATATTTAATAAAACAACAACTAAATGAAAAATTTACTCAGCCTACCCAGGGGCGTCGCGAGGGGTTCTTTTTTTTCTTT
The DNA here is from genome assembly GCA_020615345.1 of Triops cancriformis. Lineage (NCBI taxonomy): Eukaryota > Metazoa > Arthropoda > Branchiopoda > Notostraca > Triopsidae > Triops > Triops cancriformis. Next base: position 1,929 of record JAHZNP010000669.1, read on the forward strand.
TTGGGTTTAGGGGGGGGGGGGGGTACCAACTAGAGTTGACGATTTTTACCGTGCGAACTATGAGAAGTTTTACCGAACATTGTAGTATTGAAACAGTTATTAAAGTAGTATCTATCTTTTTTTATTTCCTAGTCTTTCCTAATATAGTTTTTTGTAGTTCCTTCGTTTCGTTCCTTTCCTTGCGTTTCAGAAGCCAAAAAGGCATTTCAAATTTTGAAACGCCTTTTCGACTTCCGAATTTTACCGATTACGACCAAAACTTTACCAGCCTGCTTTTCTAACCGATTATTTCAAGGCGATGCGTCGCAAGGGGGAGAGGTGACCCCCCTTGCGACGCCTCGTGAACTCATATGACATTTCAACACCAAGGAATCCTTTGCAGCCTTAGAACTTTCAGTGCACTAGGCTTTTTGCGGAAGAAATGATAGAAACGTCTTATACACCAAATTAAACGTCGGACACCGCGTAAAAAAGAGAGTGAAATTCGGAAGAGGTGTGAAAACCACGAATTCCATTTGGTGACATGCTCATAGTCTTACTAATTGTATTTTTTAAAAAAGAAAAAGAATTACATAGATATTACAACCAGTTAGTTTTATTCAAGCCTCGATATCTATATTTTTTAGAAAGTAATGCATGAGAACTGTTGCTCCTGTAGGTCACAATTGTTGCCCCCTATCGGTAGCTACGGAGAAGCACGTAGCACGTATGATCCCTAAATGCGTCAATTAGTAGCAGTTGGCAAGGCGCTCTCTGGCTTCAAGCTGGTCGAAGCTGGTCAGCAATTTGTATTGAAAAAATGGACCGAAAAAGAAAGTATGGTGAGCCAGCTGAGGACATCAAAGATATCCCAAGTTCGGTTCCGAAAGAAAATGGTAAAACACAGGAATTTAAGTTAGATCCTGAGTCAGAACTTCGTTTCGAAGTAGAAGGAAAACACGAAAAAGTTGTTTTGGAGGTAAGTGCTGCAGTGTTTTTGTTATTATTTTTTTAAAGCATATGAATGATGATTGCTTTTAATATAGGTAAAAAGCGGTATGGCTGAATTATTTGGCACTGAGCTTGTTAAAGGAAAATGCTATACTTTTACCGGTGGCGCGAAAGTGGCCGTCTTCACCTGGCAGGGATGTACCATAGACTTACTAGGGAAAACCGAAGTAGCGTACGTTGCCAAAGAAACGCCTATGGTAATCAATGCAAAGCCCGAATAACAAGCTCGGTAATCGTTTTTCTTTTCCGTATCAATTAGATGATATACTTGAACACACACGGTGCGTTGGAACAAATGCGGAAAAAAGCCGAGACTGATGGCACGAAAGGTCCAGTGTGTATGATTGTCGGTCCAACCGATGTCGGAAAATCGACAGTTTGTAGACTTCTGATTAATTATGCAGTTCGGATGGGACGCAAACCAATCTACGTCGATTTGGATGTTGGCCAAGGACATATTGCAATTCCTGGGACTATGGGTATGCAACTCACCTTCGAACATTGACTTGGACATAATTTGGGATATGGACCGTATTATATTTCAGCCGCGCTGCCGATTGAAAGACCAGCAGATCCTGTAGAAGGCTTTTTCCAGTTGGCCCCTCTTGTATATCATTTTGGTCATAAAGAACCGGGAAGCAATCCAACCCTTTATGAGCGAATTGTCTGCCAGATGGCGGATTCCATAGCCCAAAAAATGGATGTCAGCAAAAAAGGTAAAGCATAGACCAAAGCATACTTTCTATTTCTACTTATTGTTTTATTAACATCTTGTGTTTGTTAGTGCGAGCATCCGGTGTAATTATCAATACATGTGGCTGGGTGAAAGGGCAAGGTTATCGACTGTTAATTCGGGCTGCTAAAGCCTTCAGAGTCGACGCTGTGATTGTGTTAGATCAGGAGCGTTTATACAACGAACTAGTCCGTGATTTGCCGACTAAAGTCCGGGTCGTCTTTCAGCCTAAAAGCGGAGGAGTATTGACTTGACATCTTTTTCCTTTTACGCGAGGTTAACTAACTAATATAAACTGACTGGTTCAGGTCGTCGAGCGGAATCGGCGTATTCGGGCTGACGCGCGTGACCAAAGAGTTCGCGAATATTTTTACGGCACCAAACACAACTTTTTCCCGCATTCGATTGAAGTCAAGTACCATGACCTGAAAATTTACAAAATTGGCGCGCCCGCCTTACCTGACTCGTGCATGCCATTGGGGATGAAAGCTGAGGATAATATGACCAAATTAGTCTCCGTCCAGCCAAGTATCTCGGAACTTGTTGGAAAATAAAAAAGTTTATACCTATGTAATTTTTCTCCCATTAAGGCCCTTCGCTGCTTAATCACGTCCTGGCACTAAGCACAGCCGAGACATCTGAAGACAACGTCATCAACTCCAGCGTGTTAGGCTTTCTTTGCGTGTAAGTTACCTTTTCTTACGACTTTCTCATTGGTCGCGGATCTTTTAGTTTACAATCCACTTTTTTAAAATATTAGAACCAATGTCGACCATGAGAGGCAATCCTTTACATTACTGTCAGCACAACCGCGACCGTTGCCGAAAACGCTGATGCTGCTTTCCGATGTGCAGTTTCTTGACACACAGTGAAGCCAGGCTGAACATGTTGTGGACAGTTGTAAATATTTGCGCATTATGTTTTGTCAACGTATGATACGTTTCACGAAATACAGACCGTTTTTCTCAAGGGACAATTGTATTTCCCTACAAGTTAGTAACTGCACACGTTTCACGGTCACACGAGGCTATTGTTTAAAACTTGCAGCTGACGTCGTTTTTTTTTCTTTTTCTAATTTGACAAGGGGGGTGGCTGGCCATCAATACAGAGAATTTTCTTAGCAAATTTTCTGTTCAATACATCTAGAAAGATAATAACTCTGCATTGACTAGCCTACAATAAAAACGGGCACTCAAGGTTGGCAATACGATAGTCAAGGGTAGGAGATGATTAGTAAGCCAATACTTAATACCAAAGAAAGAAACTTAGAAAAAAAAACTTTCCTAAAGTTGGAATGAGAAGAGCCTGATTGGAAGTCCATGAAGAAGTACTTGTCGCAGTTTTCAAAACTAAGGTGTTCGCCAATCTCTAGTGAGAATTTCGCTATAATACCAGTCTGGGTGGAAAAACACAAATGTCTGACGCTTACATTCAACGCTTTAAACTCAGGGAGCATTAATGATTGTGGATCGAGGATTAAGAATGAGCGGGCAGTAGAAAGGCGTATTCCGGTTTTCTTTGCAAGAGATCACAAAAGTCGCCTGAAATTAAAATCACATGAGCGACTGTCTACCGAACGGTTCGAAACAAATAAAGGTGGCATCTTACCAAAAGTTGCAGAGCCTTGGCAGCTGACGTCTAATTCGGCAAAAAAAGATCCTGCATCAATGCCATTGATATTCAGATCGCTTCTACTTATCCGCCCTTCTTTTTGGACGTCCCACTTGTCAAAGATCTTTCTCAGATTCTCTTCGTTCAACAGCGGACGAATGTGCGTCACGACGCCCCTCAAATATTTTCCAAAATTTATCGTACCATTACGATCCTACAGTACAAGTACAATTAAAAAACATTCTAATTCGTAAAATCTTCCAACTAAAGTTTGACTACGAAAGAAGAATAGGAGTCAAACTATGAAAAGTACGGAATACGCCGGTGAGGAAAGAAAACTGAGGTAAAGGAATACATTCGAGCTTACATTGTCAAATAAATCAAATAGTTTCTTCACAACTGGGTGATTCGCTCTACAATGCACGTAATTTGCCAGATCTTCCAAAGTGATTTCTCCAAGTTCGGGTTTCGCAATACAAGCATATTGCGGTATTAGATTCTTTTCAATTTCCTTTTGCTCCAAACTACAATGCGGAAAACGAGAATTAAGAAAACAAGTAATAAGAATAATTAAAATATCCGAGCAGGCCGAGCTCTGCGGTACTACAGTCATACTTTAATTCGTTCCGGAGCTTTTCTACGCAAACTAGACCCAAGGAAGGAGGGAAGCCTAGTTTTTTGAATTCCGTCATTAAACGGGAATCTTCGTACGTATAATCCGTGATCGGTATGCCAGTCGCCCTTTTTCAGGAGTTAACAATATTTCTTCACTAAAGGGAATTGAAATTCTCGATCATCACTTACTCGGACATTTTACGTCGTACGTTCATGGCGTACAACTTAGGATCTGCCTTCTCGTCGGCACTAGGGTAGTAAACGGGCAAAAACTCTAATTCGCAATGCGTCGTAAATTGCGTCAATGTCAGCCATAGCAATTTCAACCTTTAACCAGAAAAAAATGAAAGTCAAGCACATAACCCAAGGAGATGTTCTGAGTGAAAAATCTTACGCTCCAGGACCTTCCCAAGTCCACGATACTGTATCCAATCGATTGGGGTACTTGATGCAGACAGGTTGAACAGGAACTCCGGGAATAAATGCACCCGGTTTAAACGTAACAAAAGCAGAACGGTTGGTACAAGTTCCCTCAGGGAAAATCAAAATCTAAATAATAAAAAAGTAAATATCATGAAGATAGCATTCGGCTAGGAACTTACTTGCTGCCAATCATCGTCTGATGTTGAACGTCTTACAATTTCTTTGATGGTATTCTGTCTCGAATTTGGATCATCTCGCCAGACATAAACCGGCTGCGTGAAGTTAATTAGTTCTATGTTCAGAATAGGAATAAGGCAGCATTAGTTTCTCATGGCTTCTATACAAAGAAACGCGTTTCAATGGCGGCAAATATGGTTACTCCCAGCCCATAACCGTTCTTCATTCCTTCTCCCAAGCCAAATAACGAAGCACAAGCCAAAAGCAAGCAACAGACCTCATATGACCTCCCAAACACTTACTTCCTAACAAAGGCACATTTCGATCTTCTGAGCGAATAACTATAGAAGGAAAAGGCGTCCAATGTCCCACCAAGGAATCCATGTAAGAAGTATGAGGCCCAAATACAACTATCGGCGCTTCGCGACGCTCTGCCAACCTGCCTTTAACCTTAACGGATATGCCCAGGCTTCGATAAAACATTCGTCCGCAAAAAGCAATTCCCTTTCTCAGGTCACTGTTATTTGGAAGCATCAGAAACAGTTGTTATCAATAAGGAAATGTAATATCTGTGTTTGCAAAAAATGAAGTCGAAGCCCAATATTTCTTTTCCGAAAGCCCCATTTCGCACTCGCACGGGACACGGAACTCTTTTTCGCTTATAGATTTGCTCGCTCGTCCTTTGCTCTCTACAACACTTTGCTCCCTACAAACTCCATACTCGAATAGTCTTGGCTTTTCTACATTTTTCTCTCATCTTTCACCTGCGCACACAAGTTAGTCATCCAGACAGGTTAGCAAGCTCGATCGAAGGGTAGTGAGCCTCGACGTCACTTGACCAAGTTCTTTCTCATTTTCTTTTCCTTCAACATCTGTTGAATAAAGGTCATATGAGGTCCGGAACGTCATCCCCACAAAATGCAAAGAGTTAATGCAATCAACAGGCGAACGACAACCCAAGAAAAAGGGAGAAAAAATAACGCATTCTTTAAACATGCCAAGTTACTACGCGCGGGCCAAACAAAAATCAAAACGAAAAATATTTAAAAGGGTACTAATGACAGAACACCAACGAAGATATTACCATGCTTGTACGCAGGCTCAGGATAAACAATGTAGAAAACGAGAAAAGCCAAGCAAGACCAAGCATTCATACAGCAGTGAATTTCCCCAAACCAACGAATAGACGTAACTCCCCTCCCTTTAAAAGTCTTTATCTCTTATTTTTAGCGAACATTTACGAAACGGAGCAAGAAACGGAACGAACAATTGATCGAAAGCAAATTACTTCCAAAGAATGGCACGGCTTCGGTTTCTGCCTTCGCCACAATTGACGGGGCACCCAAAAGAATGACGGGTAAAGCATCGAAAAAAGTTGAATGGGGCGACAGAGCTAAAATTGGCGCCTCCTTAGCGCTCGCTTGCTTCCCTTTGTAGGATATCCAATGAAATCCACCACTCATAAAGAGGCAACGCATCACGAGGCATATAAACGCACGCAATTCTCTATACATATGCGCCCAATGTGACGGTCGATTTTTAAATGTAGGCACAGAATAACGCGTTTACGTGTAACACAATACTTGGCAACAAAAGGCTACCCAATCAGACTAAAACAACTAGAATTATACACGTTGTACTTGATGACATTAAACAGGACTGCACAGAAATCTCAGCATTAAATAAAAATATCTGTACCAAATACTAAATGTTTGGGAAGCCTTTTGTTCCTAACCTCGGCAACAGTTACAATACAAGAAACACCATAATAAGTATCCAATTATGAAACGTACCTTCTCCAACCCTTTAAAGGCTTTTCTCTCAATTCTTGTTCAGGGATGCCACAAAGGCCGACGCATGCTAAAATCCACGCAACGACAAGAAAAAAGGCGGCACCCAGTACACGGAAAGGCATAACTAAAACGGTTAAAACCGCGACCTAGAAGATTGGAAAAAGTTAATTTATAGGCACCTATATGAGAAGAACACGCAATATACCTTGATATATTCATAGGTGGTCATGTGGATGTCGTGAACGAAAGGGTTAAGAACTGGCTGTGAAGAGGTATACATAAATTTGGAGGCAGCATTGTTACAATTCCGGTCCGTTATTTGATTTGCACCGGCCCTGTGCCGTAAAACACTTCCACCGTTTTCGGTCATGTTATATAGATTTTGCTTGGCAGTCGTCATTCGCGGAATCTGGTTTCAAAACACTCGTTAATTTTTTCTATATAATATTAAGGAGTTAAACGTAAAACCCACACGAACAGCTTAATAACTATGTACTTTGATACGACGCAATCACGAATGACGGAGTATGAAGGAAAGCGTCTGTTTCACGACATGATAAGCTTCGCCATGAACTGACGTCACATCGAAAGACACAACAGCATACCCGCTGTTGGGGCACACGGCGCGTCTGGAAAACGCTCGCAGCGCCTCTATACCCCAAACTTTTTACAACGTTTTACAAGCAAGTGAGGGGAAAAGTTTTGAAAAATAAAAAGCAATGTCGCAATTTCGTTGAAGTTAGAAATTACGCCACAACATTTTATTTTTATTTTGAAATAAACTGTAAACTGAAGCTCAATTACAAACGACTGGACGAGAAGTAGACTTGGAAGTTTCTTTCAAATATTTCTTCATGCATTAGAAGAGCGCTTCAGTAAGCCAAGCTTTGTGCTCGACAATTTTAGGGATAATTAGAACAAGTCCTACTTAATAAAAACACTGTTACATTTGCAGTCCAAGTTATCTACTTATAGCGTTTCAGCTGGGAATACTGAGTGGCGTTTTGGTGCTTCACCAGGAATTCCGTTCTTTGCCCTGTGACGTCGCGGCACTAACCCGTTCTTTTCTTGCCTGAGTACAACCCGTTATTTTCGCATACAAATTCAAGATTGGTAGAGATATTCTAAATATGGGCTGCCACTTTTATTTTGTTCGAAAAAATGACATTCGAGTTGAAATAAGGAGAACTTAACCATGCTCTAATTAACGGTATTTGCGAATAGGACGTAACTTAGCTAAGAACTCGGGTGCACATTACATTATAGTCCGCATGTGTACCTTTTCCTCTTCAATCAACAACGGTACACTGGTTCATTTCACATTTTTGGCATAGGAATTCTGGAATCTAAAGCTGGCAAGCCACGAAAACCCAGCACTGACGCAAAAGTCAGTGCAGGATAATTTGCATTGTGACGAACTGACTCCGCTCACTGGTCCCAGCTGAACCATCCTCAATGCTATCGTGCGACAGTGGACTACGAAGCAGAAAATGCTATATGCAGTCATTGCCATGAAGTCCAATACCAGGATCCGAGCTAAAACCGCTATTATAATACTTGCGTGGAAGAGAAATCTAATACTTTGCGTGAAAGAGAAAAATCTAGGCGCCTTCAACAGAAGAAATTTTAGGAAGCAATTAATATTTTTCTCAAAAGTAGTTCTTGTATTGATCGGGGATTTCCGCTTTTCAGTTTAGCTTTGATAGTGGGATTTTTGTTATATAGACGCAATTGGTTCCGCATGAGGGAAATTAGGCGTTAGTTCAACCGAATTGGCACAAAATGTGATGAATTCTTCAAGCTAGGGGACCGTTGTGTAAAATTAATGTTTCCCCACATTCAGTATGGCGGCGCTTTAGTCGCTTTAGTACACAAGAGTAGCTACGGATTTGACATTCTTTTTAGCGTGTTTGACTGAGATCCCTCCCCCCTATCAAGTCGCAACGCCCCTTTGGCCCCCAGCTGTTGATTCTTGTCGTGTTTTGCTGGTAAAAGTTTGATATTGAAGGTCGTTTCTAACAGTTTTAACGGTTTAATATCGTGGGTCAAGATAGAAATCTCTGATAACTATGAGTTTCTCGCATTATTCTTCAAACACGTACGGTGCAAATCACACAAGACAGTCCAGTGTTTGCAACCAAAGTTTAAAATTTAAGCGAAACACAAACTTCTCGTCTGCATCTGTTAGACATGTCCCGTACTCAAATCCTTACGTCTACAAACAACGCGCGGCAAACCCTGCCGTGCCAGCAGGTACAGCGAAGCGCGTTCCAAGTGAAGTAGTTAAAACTAGAACGGTGTTTGTTTCGCAATCAAGTATGAACAATCTTGCCAAAAATAACTTTAACCCGCCAAAGGACGAACACGCTCAGGCCCTCCAAACACGCAGCGTTCCTTGTCTAGCTGACTTGGAACAGCGCGTCAAAGCACTTGCGTCGATTTCGCCCCTTGCTGCAAGCTCGGCTTCCTTAACAAAAGCTCCAGAAAGTAATCCTTGCCCACCCACTCCTAGATTCAGCAAGTATAGGAAGTGCAATACCATCACTAAATCCGTGCCACCTGTCGCGTCATCGCAAAGCACGCAAATTTCAGCGAGCCAGCCCCCTAGCACGTTGGTCGCATCCAAATCAGGGAACAGAATAGCGTACAATGTCCTCAATCGCACGAAATTAATTCGTAGATTTGTTTCGAGCAAAGTGAGACCTTCTCTAGACAAAAGTACCCCTTTATTGATATCTAAGACAAAACTTATCCGAAAAAGTAACAAAAGTCCTGCATCGAAATCTAAAGCATCGCACCCAGCGAAAACTTTGTCATCAGTGTCCTTTAATACGCCTAAGAAAACTTATTCTCCTGCGAGAGCCTTAAAACTGGAAACGCGTTACAAACTCGTAAAGAAATACTCGCCTTATGTTTCTAGAACGCCAGTGTTGGTCAATTCTAGGTTTCGTCTTATTAAAGGAGCGACGGGCAGACCCCAGTTTCCGTCAGATAAACGTTCGTTCAACAGTAGTTCTGTTTCGCGCATCTCGCCATATTTTCATTTCGCGCACGTGCCGTTCCGTTTTGCTCCGGCTAAGAGAAGCAAATCTGGAATTGAAGTCGTAAATCGCAAGCTGGTAAAATTGCGCGATACGCGTTTTGAAAGCCGCAATAATGGCAAAACGCTTCGTAGACTTAGTTCTCAACTGTCTACGAAGCCAAAACTGCAAATGCAGGCAGTTCTTAACACCGCTACGTAAGTTTCACACGCATGGAATTCAGCGATACATATTAATTTGAGTTCCCAAATAATTTTTTTCTATACTTTTGTAGACAAGTGAAGCATAGAAGCATAGCAACGTTGATCAATTCAAGACGGAAAGTTAATCTGCCATGTCTGGTTTATAACCGGTTGGGGAAGTGTGCTCGTCACCAGAAAGGTTTTTGTAAAAATGTCCATGACCCTAACCTCGTCGCTGTTTGTCGAGGGTACGTACTTTTCAAATTAGCGTTTTTTTTTCAAAAGTAACAAATTGCTCTTTTACGTTAGGTTCCTTGCTGGGAGATGTCAGAAAGAGGATTGTTTCCTCTCGCATAAAGTTGATGCTAAAAAGCTTCCAACTTGTCAGTTTTTCCTGAAGGGAATTTGCATGAAAGGATCAGAGTGCCCATATCGTCATGTTAATGTGGGAGCTGATGCACCAGTGTGTGCAGCTTTTACTAACGGTTATTGTGCCCTAGGAGAGAAGGTTTGTTTTGTCGTTTGTCTTTTCAGTTTAAATGTTGTCACACATGGTTCTGGACGTTTTACAGTGTCCGAAAAAACATGAGTCAAAACAACCACCGACCAAGATGACCTTCGTCAAACGGGCTGTCTACTTGAATATAAACAAGCCAAGAGCAACGACCACTTCAGATCGGCCACCGCCAAAGACGGATACGAAAACGGAGGAAACTACCCAACGGTATTTCGAGCCAGACCTTTCCATCATGAGACAACGGATTTTGGAAAGAATGGCGAAAATGAAAAGCGAAACTGTGGTGGAGGACAGCAGTAATCAAATTTCATCGACCTGTCTTCTTGACGAGGAGGGAAACCGAATACGACCTCCGCTTGGTGATTTACCAGCATTTATTTCGATTTGATTTTATATATAGGGGTCTTTGGTATATACAGTAATTTAACGTGTATGAGTTTGTAGAAAATCAACCATGGGTACAATACAGAAATTGTCTTTTCTAATTCAGCTGCATATGAGAAGCATATGTGAAGGATTCTTCAATTCTGTGTTGTCAGTTGCAACGTAGGAGTATTTAGGTACAAAGCTTAAGCTTGCAAATGCCCCGTATAGCTGAAATAATGGGTCGCGTAACTCCCAAATAACAATAACCATCGAATATCGGACCAGGCTGTCACGCAGTTTGTTTCGGGAAAAAATTACCTAGTACAATTTCAAGTCCCTGGAAAGCCTTTTGGAAGTTCCAGAAAGATGTTAGATGGCGGTCAGCCACCGGCTCATACCTAGGATTTACGTTCTGGGAGTTTTATCGCGGAAGGGGAGTAATATTAAATGTTCTTGAACAATTTGTATTCTTCTATGTTCACCATTATAAAATGAACATCTTTTGGGTTTAAAAACCTTAAAGCTCCACCCCCTGGATACCGGTGTTCCGGATCTTTTTTTTTCTTTCTGATCTTTGATCACGTTCGATCATTCGTCAACATCATACTGTTACGCAAATATTCGCTAGCTAGTATATTTTAACATTGTGCTTAGAAACAGTGCGGCGTCCGGGCATTCGACGCTCGGCGTCCGGGCATTCGACGCTCGGCGTCCGGGCATTCGACGCTCGGCGTCCGGGGCCCCTTTGCATGCAGGGCTCGGATGCCGGGAACAGGATGGCTGGTACCGGTCGAGTCAGCACAATTATGCACGTAGACAGTACTGACTTGGCCGGTCCGCCCGAGGGGCAGGGGAGAGTCGCTTGTTGGGCTAGAGACGGGACGGGTCGGTTGTTGTAAGTGAAGAGTTGGTGGCGAAAAGGTTTTGTATGTGAAGTGTAACCTTACAAATACAGAGCTACCACTCTCCCGACTTTTCTACGGACTCGGACGTTTTATTCCGTCGCGTAGGTTAATTACGTGACAATACGATCCTACCAAACACAGCAAAACTTTTTCAAAATATTAAAGCCGTATCAAGGAAGATCGAGATCCGATCATTTTTAGGAAAAATCATAATAAAAATTAACTTAGGTATTATCATTCTTAGCAAAGAAATTGAAACCTAAAAATACATTTATTACTCACATGAAGAGTTACAAAACGTCAGTAACAATAAATTAGGTCCAAATATATAAGGTAACTCTTCAGACTGTTCCGTAGAGGTTTGAATACGATACGGTTGGAATGCCATTATTATTTTTTCGAAAAAGTGATGTTCGAATTGAGATAAAGCACAGTTACTCACGCAAAAAAATGAATAGTATTATCTATAAAATCCTTCTAAAAATAGTATCAAAAGTCTTCTCAATTCCATTTATTGCGAATTTCTCGAACATGTTGTATGTATGCAGAGGGACTCATGGGTTTTAACCCCACTCTCCCGATGTTGTTGCGTTTTTGTTTAAGTGCGAACATAGGATAATGTCCAAAAGAATTGCATACACCCGCCCTCCTTTTTTGGACATCACACGTCAGAAAAAAAGTCCTTTGGACCTATGTATTTCGCAATGTTGGGCGACTTCTTAGGGCACATCCCCAATAGTGGATTTTTTCGGCAATCCGGACGGTTTGCCGCATATTTTGTGCCCGCGAGGCGGGTTTAAAAGCTTTCGTCCGTTTCCGCAAAAGTTGGGTCCAAATCTCGCCTAGCGAATGCGGAATTTTGACGAACCAGTGGGTAACAGGCTTTTTTAATCCCCACATAGAACACAAAAACACGTGTACGGAATAAACACTAATGAGATAAGCTACCAGATAAAGGAAACCAACAAAAAATAATAACAAAAATAATTAATATTCATCATTAGATCATGTATCTGAATGAGTCGAATAATAAGAAGAGATTGAGAACAGATTTGCCTTTAACGGCAGTTAACGCTGTACCGTTATAATGCATTGCCAGGTCAGCATCAGACTGACCTTTGACCTAATGTTTTTTTTCTATTTAACGGCACAAACATTTAACGAAATCATGTAGAGGACGATTTATTGTATAATGCAAGTGGTCTGCCCCGTGGAAAAGATTTGTTTACAGGAATAGGGGCCGAGCAACGCAATCAAAACGCGGAACAGTGTGGATACCCTTCACAGAAATATACCGAAATAATCCGCACGGGAAAAAAAAGTCCGAAAAAAAAAACGCTAGTGGGGATGCGCCCTAACGGTCTATTGGTGGGAACGCTGTCATTTGACGTCCAGGTAACGTTAAAAAGCAACTTCAAAACTTCACGATTCCTTGAGCTTTCAGCGAAGCTCCAGAGAATGGATGAAGATCTGTTGGCCGAAAATGCTAAATGAAGGCCAAGGAGGTATGGATCTTAGCGACGTTGCCTCGACCCAAAAGCGACGTCGTGAAACTTGGACACCTTTCCACGTCGTCGACGTCGTTTTAACCAATTTTCGACTATATTGTGCTACTTGGCTTACTAACATAATTTAGATCACAGAACCGGCTTATGTAGTCCATTTGTAGTGTGTACTGACTTATTTTACAAAAGGCACGTCGCAGTTGTAAAAGGTCACCCGTTACGAAACAATATTTTTCTATACTTCGATTTTCTTTCGATTCACGATTCCACACTATTAATCTTTATCTATAGTAGCCTCCTCGATTGCGGCATTGTGAATGCCCTGGCTATCTTCTGCCTCTGCTACGGGGGAATTGGAACTACACGGGAGTGGAATGATAGTGTTGTAGATGCAGGTTCCAATAATGAGCACGCCAAAACCAATGACCTGCATAATGCGAATTAAGAGTCCAATGTACGCTTCATATTACTCTCGGATTTGTAACAATATAAATTACATGCGGCCAGTAGAAAGGTTGCCAAGACAAAGCTAAGCTAGCCAGCCAAACCACTACAGTTCTCGTAGTGTCGATAACCATTCGAGTGGTAGCCGACAATTCTTTCGTGATGCTCACACCAGCAAAATTGAAAAACGACAGACTAAAAATGGACACTGTTCGAAATAGTACGTTAGGGTGAAATAGGTCTAAAGGAAATTTGACAATCGCAATAATTACATATTATGCCGATCAGTGTTAGCCCATTGTTTCCCATTTGGACAAATGCATCCAATACATCCTCTAACACATTACGCGGATTTCCGGACATCTTTTCAGTAACGGGAATGTAATACATTGGCACGAGGAGAAGGCTCAAAGTGAAAAATCCGAAGACACCTACAATCGAGGTCAATGTTCGTTTAGTGTTTCGTTGATCGGTATAACAAAAAGACCTTCAAATCCCACAGCTTGCAGTGCAGGAATACTGTGTTTCGTGTAATACTTTTCTTGGTACACCAGTTGGAAGGCAGTGATAACTTGGGCAATGACAATAAGAATATCACCTGGAGATAAAAAAACGCGTGTCGGACACTCGTATAGTAAAAAAATGGACAAACTACACACGACTGTAGTGAAATGAAAGACGTTACCAGTAACAATGCCAGAAACGGTGTAGGTCGTTTCCATTAGGGGCGGTAGGTGCGATGGATTAGTTTCGCCAACATAATCAAGCGTTGTTGTTGGCATCTCGGTAGTCGTGTTATTAGAGTTGTCCTCCGAGAAGAGGAAATCTGTTAATCCAACAATAACCAGGCCTGCCATCATAAATACCATGCCAACCCATTTGGCAACGGAAAGTTTTCTTTTCAGGAAAATCACAGAAAGAATTCCGGTGAAGATAATCACGGAACCTGCGTAATTTTTAGAAGATAGCAATACAGTTTGGTAACAAAGATATTTTTTTCGTTTTTTACCCCTTAATATCTGATAACTTGATGCGTAGGTCATCCCCAATCCCATGTACATGATACAGGATGATAACATATCTAATAATGCTGAAGGGTAATAAAGGAGAAGAGAGTGTTTGTCTGCGGTCCACTCTGTAAGGTCCATCTAAAGCAACACGAAAAAAGTGGGTGATGGCAAGGGCATTACGATTGTATCTCCCATGGGAAAATTTACAAAGATTATATGGTTTTCTTACGTCCTTGTTTCGTCTGTGATGCACAACTGCATCAAACGCCAAAAGACAAAATATTTCTCCTATAAACATTGTAATACTTTGAACAAAAGGATGATTGAAAGGTACAGCTTCTCCGGCTGAGTTGACTGCGTCCATCATGTCCACCCATCTAAAAAATAGCGTTAATTTCACGAAAGACATATGTAAACGGGATACTCCTTACTTTGTAATGAGGGTACCAACTGACCCCATAATGAACATAGTCGCTACAAGCGACCACTGGTAACTTGTCCAGGCCATTTTTTTTAGATCACGAAACTTCCACCTATTTCCAAATCAGTTCTTCATTCCTCGGAAGGATGCAGCTAACTGTTGAGTAACAAGACGGCTTGACTAGATGTTAGTGTGATAGTGACAGATTAGATAAAAGGTGCCTACTTTTCCATGAGATAAATCCTGTTGACGAAAATCTGTTGTCACATCCCGACAGCCATGATCATAACGTGAGGTTTAAAATGAAATAGTAAGTATGCCCTTGTCTAAAAAAAAAAGCGTAAACGGAGATGCATCTTCGTCTTAACGTTTGGTATACTGTATCCATATGGAGGGGGCGTATATTGGACGTGGTGAAATACGTTTTTTTCACTGTCACCCCTCAAGAAAAGCCCAACCCAAAGGAAGAGTCTGCTTAGATCGACATATATTTTAGCTAACCGGAAACATAGAATACCACACAGACAAGGTACAGGGAGTCTGACTGAAGTCACAACTGCGCAAATAATATAATTACATTATTACTCGGACAGCTGAAAGATTAGGGAAACATACGATTTTTGAAAAAAACACGGTGATTATCTAAAAAATCTAATAAAAATCAAGACATCATGACCCGTTTCACTAACAGGGCCTTTGTTTTCATACTAATGTAGTTTGAAAAATTGATTAAGACGTACAAGACACGAAAGGTTTAATAACTGTTCTCATCACAAGACTAATAATGTGACCCTAAAAAAAGAAAAAGTCTAAGACAGGCAAGTTAAAACTATTGAATCCAATAATAAAAAATTACCTAACTACATTTTGTTACATCGATGGGTGAAACATCAAAAGAACATTGACCTCGATTGTAGGAATATTCGGATTTTTCACGTCGAGTCTTTTCGTCGTGCCAATGTATTGTATTACATTCCCCTTCCTGAAGAGATGTCCAGAAATCCACGTAACGTTTTGCAGGACGTATTAGATTAAACGCACATTTCCAGGTTTCCTCAACAAAGCGATATCTTCTGTTGAGCGGGGCCACTCCACCAAGAAGACAGTTCTTGTTGAGCACGGAGAACGTGTTGTAAAGGTTGGGTTAGGTTAGGTAGGTTGAGTTTTACTTTGCCTTTCTTTCTTATCTCCGAAGAGCGTTCCTCCGCAACAGACGTTTTACCTTGTATTTTCATCGTAGTAAACTCTTAGCTCGCGGCAATTTTCATCCATACCTTTATGCTGCCTTAGGTCTAGTCTTTAGTTTCCGCTAGGCTGCAGCATATGCTTGGATAGGAAAACAGGAATGAGCTCGTAGAGTTAGCCACGAGAGAGCGCACAATCACAAAACTGAGTCAGCTGGAGCTAACCCCACAAGAGTATGCTCGGTGGCTAAGCATGAGTTTCAGTGACACCTCTATGTTGTGATTTTGTGTTGTAGATCATAATCGTATCTCTTTCACAACCGTTTGTGTATTCTTATCTTTCAATAGGGCAGTGAAGTACTTTCACGTAAGTGCAGAGATTTGCAGCATTTAAACTGATTCAGCTGAAAGCGGTTCGATTGTTGCCGGTATTAAATCCGTAGGAGCGGTTCATTTTGGACTTTGAATTTTTAAGCATACGGTATGTTGAGTTTTGCTTTCCTTTGGTCGGTCGAATTTTCATGGGCACTGGAAAAGTAAATGATTATGACCTTAACCTCCGCACGAACTTGTCAGCAATTTATGGTTTCTCATGTAAAACTTGGCCTAGTTGACTCGAGGGACAAAAATGCCGTTCGTCGCTAAAGGCAGTATCAACAGATAATAGATAAAACCTTGCTGACTGTAGCGAATAACTCGAAGAAAAAGATCCCTTCCTTGATCTATTCTTGCGAGTCTCCTCGTCATTTCTGGTGTTAGTCAAGTAGTTGGGGGTGTGTCTTACGAAATCTTTTGACAGCAAAAGCGATGTTCCGGTTTCCGGTTCCTCTTCTCGCTTTCCATCTTAGGAATTGTATGTTTGGGAGCGGAACTGGATGTGCTCTGCCGCACCTGCTAGATTCAGCTTTCCTTTCGAATTGTTAGGCTCTCGAAATTACAACACTAAATTTCGTCGTCCGGATGCCTGAGGAAGCCAGGCGAATCAAAGCACAGTCAGTTCCCAGTTACGAGGCTTTAACCGAGGATGCGCTTCTATGTAGAAAAATGCCTACTGGATTATAAACTTACAGAAAGAGATAATTTAGTTGTGTTATATCGAAAGCGTAAATAGTCCATAACGTTCTCGCTCTTTTTAGTAAAACGAGCTGACGTAAACACGATAAGGCTAAGGTATACCCAAAATTAGTATGGCTCTTCTGCACACACATGGCACTTAGGGTCAATTTGTTTGCGTGTTTTTCATCACAGAGTCAGTCATGGATGATATAATAATTTAATAATATTTTTTAAAAAATAATTAATAGAATGATTAATTAAATAAGATAATTTAATATTATTTCATAAACCAGGGATTTAAAACACTATGTAACTGAAAACACTGTACTGTCAAGAAACTTCGCTAAATTTTGAATACTGGCGACATTGTCCGCGCAAGATCCCTGTGCTATTCGGTCATAAGCGCAGAGCGTATACCGTGGCCTAAATGCACCCCATTGAGTCTTCCGCGTGATGACTCATACAGGTGTCAGTTGACACAAAATTAGCCCAGCATTTAGCTTGGCTTGAAAGCATGTACGGGGAGCGGAAACCCAGGTACTAAGAGTTAAGTAAATCACGAATGGAAAATGTGACGCCAATCGGCTTGTTTAGTTTTGAAGTATTACATAACCTTCATTAGAATAGTTAAGTGGCGATATTAGCATGATAAAATTTACCATTATGTATTTTTTGACATTGGCAGCTGCTTCGCTAACATGCATTCGGTGTCTTGTACATCACAAGGTTACGTCTGAAAGGAAAACCTCTCGCAACTTGAATCTAAGAACAATTCTAGCTGGTTCGCCGTAGATTTGTTGTTCAGCGACAGGATCGAGCAAACTAGTTTCTGAAAGAATCAGCACTTAAAGAGCGTACAGGTGTGTCTCTTAACGCGCTTGCTTAGGGACTGACATTGTTACGCAAACTGAAGAAAGTTTGTTAGACTTTTGGGAACAATTTGAGATTGACGTTAAAAGCCGCTGTTTTATGAAACGGGACCGCTGGTCGACTTGATAAATTGCGTTGCCGAATTGTAGATAGCTTCGGTATCGAAAACGGTATTGTAGCCACAGTGTAATTGCAATCGCGCAAATCGAAGAGATTTTCTGTCGATAGTGTCAAACGTCAAATGTCCGAGTCAAGTCTTACGAACGGCATGTAAATAGTGAGACGGATACTGGACTTGCTTTGAATTTTTTGAGACGAGCCGGCATCCTGTAAGTCGTGTTATTCAGTGTGTTTGGCGATAAGAAAAGTAAATTCAAGAGCAAGTTAAGTAAACCCACGTGCCTTTGCTGCCGGAAATTGAATCGTGTTGCCAAAGACAGAAAAATAAAAAATAAAAAATACGGACTCGTTATTTCCTCCTCTCCCTAGCATGAACCTATCCACTTCGCATAAACTGTCAGAACAAATATAGCTGTGACCTTGAGAATGAATTCTTTCGTCATAAGTTTCCTTGCTATTTTCTCTAGGGACTTGGCCCTCTAATCTGGCTGTTATCTGAGCTAGAGAAAGCATAACCTTCGTGAAATCCAATGAAATCCCGTTTTTGCGGAAACTTCTTTATAAGTTTTCGTCTGCCTTCTCGCATATTCGCTTCCACGCACGAAGTTTCCAATTCGATCATTTTCTCCGAGTTGAAAGACCTGAGCGTAGTTTCCCACCGTCGTCGATGTCTGTATTTACGATCGAAGCGTGATAAAACTGAAGCTTTTGTGTTTTTCCTTAAACCAGAAACGGAGAAAACTGCTTTAGTTGCTGTTTATTGCGTTTCTCAACCGTAGTTGTAGGAAGGGAAGATATAAGCTTCTGGAAATACCCGAAAAAGTAGCTTATATCCTTTGCTGTAATTCAGGTCTTTTTCGAAGCAAAAATATGCGAAGTAAGCCACGTCTCCTGTACACCACATATGGTCTTAAAGCTATGGTCCCTTCCCTTCCTTCGCCTGCAGCACTTTGTACCTGTGTTACCAAGGCATCCTGGTGCTTATTCTCCATTCTACCTCTCCCTCGTCATAGCTCAGCGAGAAATCAAAGGAGTCGTGTCCCTACTTTTCGTATACAGTAGGAAGTCTTTTTTTGCCTGTGTGCCCGCCTTTTTATTTTTAAAGCATCGTCGTGTGTTGTTGGATTAACAGGTGTGTGAATTCACCATTCGGTGGGTAGGAAGAAGCTCCATTGACTTTGTCTTTCACTGTTGCGATCTCAGGTGAGTGTGTGACGTCATTCGGAATAAAAAATCCCCGTTACTTAGTTTCTTCATAAACTGAGTGGTATTCGTCCACAGACACCCTGCAAATTTGGAGGAGTCGCAACCTAATATTTAACAGTTCAGTTTCCCGTGAATTGTGTGCGATCAGCTGTGAATGTAATAGTGTACAAGTTATGTTAATGAGGTTTAAACGTGTATGAGCGGCTGTAAAAATCTAACCTCGCCCGCATTCCATCTGCTTTATCTAGAATACTCGTCATGGGAAGTGTGTGGGTTGGGTGCGTCCTAGCCTTGCTACCTTGCTTTGCAGCTGCGACATCAGGGTAATTTATCAAACTTATGAGATAATACTTCGTGTTGTAACCTAATTTGTTGATTTTATATAGAACTTACAGTGTAGTAGCGCCCAAGGTTTTAAGACCCAACATCGATTTCCATGTGTCAGTGAGTTTGCATGGAGATGTGGGTTCCACGAACTTTGAAGTGGCCATCGAAGGTAACCAAGACGGAGGTGGTCCCGTGCGCAATGCGCAGTCGAGTTTGCTGGAAGCGAATTCCACGCAAGTGGTGAAATTCCAAATCGGCGAATTGGGTCCGGGCAAATATAACTTGACAGTGAGGGGTTCGGGCGGGTTGTCGTTTTTCAATTCCACCGCGTTGGAGTACGCCCAGAAAAGTTACTCCGTCTTTATTCAAACCGACAAAGCTATTTATAAACCGGGACAATTGGTGCAGTTCCGTGTTATTGTGGTCAACGCACAGTTGAAACCGTCCGTCACGGGGTCGCTGGACATTTACGTCACGGATGGAAAAACAAATCGCGTCAAACAATGGAACCGCGTGTTCACCAGACAGGGCGTCTTTTCCGGGGAATTGCAACTGTCGGATCAACCCGTCCTGGGTTATTGGAACATGACAGTGACTGTCTTGGGACAGACGTTCACCAAAAGCTTCCAAGTAGCTGAGTACGTCTTGCCCAAGTTCGAGGTCACCATCGATCTGCCGTCTTACGCCACTTTTTCAGATTCCAAGATCGTAGCAACCGTTAAGGCCAAGTAATGTTGCAACCTACCCTACGTCACTTGCGTAACGAACTTTACTGCTAATGACTCCCTTGTCTGTTTTACAGGTACACGTATGGCAAACCTGTGCGTGGTAACGCAACCATCGCAGTGTATCCGGTTTACCGCGTTTCGTACATTCAACCTTTTTTCACGGAACCTCTGCGCAAGACGGTGCAACTGAATGGAAAAGCGGATGTGGAGTTTAATTTGGCCAAAGAACTTAAGTATGTGCTTCAAAGAGATATTCCCTTTATTAAAGCTTACATTAGGGCTATAGATCGGCTCGGCTTGGAATGTCGGCATAGAATAAATGTATCTTGAGAGGGAGCACGCCAATGTGAAGGTCTGTGACTGAAAGATAGAGTGGAAGGGTAAAGGTCTATATGTATCTTTACTCTTGTGTCGACATTCCAAGCTGAGCCGAGACGAGTCTTTCTCAATCCGTCGTAAAAGTATGAACGTAAATAAATAAGGAAAATACTCATTGGAAGTATTTCTAAAGGCTTACTGATGATTTCGAACGTGAAGTACGATTTGATGTGACCGTAATAGAAGCGTTGACCGAGCGCAAACAAAACACCAGTGCTACGATGACCATGCACAAGTACAAGTACAAAATGGAGCTCATTAAAACTTCGGATGCATTCAAGCCGGGTCTTAAATACACCGCCTTTGTAAGTCATTTTTAGGAATATTCTTTTCGACTGTATGGATAATTTGAATTGTTTCCAATTGATTTAGCTGAAAGTCGCCTACCAAGACAATACCCCTGTTCAAGATACGGAGGGTAGCGTCATTGTACGACATGGCTTTTCTCACAACCAAGAGGAATATAACAGTTCTACTTATGCCATTCCTCGCAATGGTATCATCGAATTGAATTTCTACCCTCCCAGTACCGAAGACGTGTTCACATTGGGTATTGAGGTACTGCACGTCTTTCATTTTCCATTCAACAAAACGAAATTTTCTGTTTACTGAGATTAATTTCTTTCCGTATCAAATGACAGGCTCAGTACAAGGACTTGATTGAATGGTTTTCGACCATTAATCGAGCTCAGTCGCCGAGTAATTCGTTTCTGCAAGCGCTGTTGCGTACAGAAAATGCCACCGTAGGCCAGGAAATCACTATTGATGTCAATTCCACCCATCCGTTAGATAACTATGTCTATGAAGTCATGGGCCGCGGTAACTTGTTGCTCGCCAAGACGGTGCCGTTGCAGGGAGAGAGGTTTCATAGCTTCAGTTTTCCCGTTCAGTCGACCATGGCTCCGTTAGCGCGAGTTTTGGTTTACTATGCACGACCAGATGGAGAAATTGTGGCAGATGCGCTCAATTTTGATGTTGAGGGCTCCTTCCAGAACTTTGTAATCATCTTTTGGGCTCTTAAAAGCTTGTACACTTATTGAGTTCACTGTAGGCGGAAGTTACGGTGAACCGTGATTCTGTGCAACCTGGTCAAGCTGTTGACATAAGAGTGAAAACTAAACCAAACTCTTTCGTGGGTGTTCTGGGGGTGGATCAGAGCGTTCTTCTACTGCGCACCGGAAACGATATTACCAAAGCAAGTTTAAATGGTTCCATAACGTATTTCAGGAAAGTTTACTAATGTAGCCCTCTCGTAGAAAGACGTCCTTGAAGAACTCAAGTCGTACGATTCAGGACGTCGCCCTGATTACACCTCGTGGTTCCCTGAGGTGCAACCTCGCTGGTTGTCTTGGTGGCCGGCCTCCTCCACCGCTGGAGAGGTCTTTGACGTAAGCACTTTCGTCTGTGTACACTTGTGCATTTTATAATTTTAAATGTTCGTTTTTCAACTTCGTTACTATTTATGAGCTATTCACGTAGTTTGAGGTTCGTTTATTTACGTTTATTCTAGTTGTGGTATGATAAATATTCCTTTTTCTTTTCTTTTGTAGTGCGTAAGCGTATTAGTGATTTCTAGTACAGTGGAAACCGGTTATAACGAAATCGAAGGGACCGAGAATATTTTTCGTTATAACCGAATTTCGTTATTACCGAAGCATGCAAAAAAAACTTAAAGTCGCAATAACCTAGACAGTATTCAAGTTTACGCCGATACCCTGGCAGTCTATTCCGTTATAAATAATAAAGTTTGGATTTCCATTAATATTAACATTTAAGAATACATTATCATAAAACGATTGATAGCGTTTCTTTTTAAAAATCTGAATTTTTTTTCCTGTCCCTTTAACTACAATGTTATTGACATATTCTTCTATGTCGTCAAGCTTCTTTCTTTGCTTCTTCTCCGCCCTGACTTTTTCGCCATTGCACTGGTAAGAAAGAGAACTTTTACTGATGGGGCAAGGAAGACAAAAACTTGAATACTGTATAAGGTAGGGGCTCAGCTAACCCTCTAAAAGCATTTTCATCGGTTGTACGCCTTAGTGGGGGACGCTTGGTCAAAGGGTAAGAGTTGGCAAGAAGGAGAGCGGAGTTTATGCCGAGTTTTTTTTTATTATTTTTTTTATACGGAGAGGGTAACCCGAGACTTTCAAGCAGAAAAAGTTGCTTTGTCGGTCTTCGAAGACCGAAGATCTTTTCGTTATAACCGATATTTTCTTTCGTTATAACCGAAGGAAAACGCATGTAAAGAGATAGGATTTTGTCGGGACCGACATGTTATTTCGTTATAAACGATATTTCGTCTTAACCGTTTTCGTTATAACCGGTTTCCACTGTAATTAACCTTTTTGAACTATTTAAACTTCTGTGATTTTTTCACGGGTGAAGGCAATGTATATACGATCTAGCATATTGGGAAGAATTCGCGAAGGACTTCTTAACGTTTTTTTTGCGTATTATTTGACACGTTACCGTTGCGTGCAGCGAACCTCTATTTTATTTTATAAAAGATTATAAATTCTCCTGTGCTACAATTCTATGTTATCATTCAGGATTCGGGCGTGATCATCATTACCAACGGTTACGTTCATGAGCACATGTCTTTCGGTAAGTTGGATATGTCATTATAGCTCAGCGACTATTTAGCGAAATGTGTTCTTAGGATTTTAGACTTCTTTTATTTTTTCCTTATTTATTAAATTAGTTCTGTGCGTACTGCACCATAAGTAGGTTGCATGCCAGCTGGAAAAGTTGGATTGATTGATTTTGTGGTGCTTTGGCTTGGTTAGTCTAGGTTAAATTATCCAATACATTTTAACCTAATCGCATAGTCACTTCCCTTCACGAATATTCATCAGAGTTTACTGGACGACTGAATACTTTCATCTTGGTGCATGGACTCGTTTTTCATGTTCTTTTTCACTTCTTGCATGGGTATAGCAGCAATACCGCTTTTCACACTTGACTACAATTACCCTCGCTTGAGCCACCTCAGCGGGAAAAATATTGGTGGCTGCTTTCCAAAGAGATCTGAACCAATCAATTCAGATTCACAGCCGAACGCTTCACGAGTTAGGAAACATTTTCCTGAGGTGTTTCTATGGAACTCTGTAACAACCGGGTAAGGTGAAGGCGGAACTCTAGTATGTTGATTGTATTGTAATGACTTATCTCGAAATCTGTTCTCCGTCTTCGTACGCTCAAGACATCCTTCGAGCGGAAAGCATGTTTGACTTCCTTCATTACCGGTCGTTCGCTGATCCGTGGCTTTCGTTCCTTTTTGTTCAGTCAATGTTGGGTTTCTTTTACTAACCGTAATAACAACCATTCGTGGATTAGTATTCTATCGGGCAGCGTTTGATAGCGACGTAGTGTTGGATGTTACCGCGACTGAACCACGCCCAGTCTATGTACCTGGTCCTGAATGGGTAGAGACTATTCCGACTCGTCTCCGTCAACATTTCCCTGAAACGTGGTTCTGGGCTGACAAACCTTCAGAGTATAACTGTGTCTAGTACCTAAAACACTAAACGCTTGGTGCTAAAGCATGGAGGTGTAAAGGATTTCCGTGTCATTTTTTCTGTTCGTTTTTCCCTCCTCGGCTGTTCTTGCGTCTGTTATCACTCGAGGAATGTTTTGGTGCACTTATTAAGGCTTTCAGTTCGATATTGAAGGTTTTGTTTTACTCTTGTTTAGTCTTCTACAGAATGAACGTAAAATCCGCTGATATTGAAGGATTCGATGACGCTGCAAGTTCATTGTTGCCCGAATCGGGGCTTCGTGTTAGGCGCAATTTTCCCGAAACTTGGTTTTGGGAAAGTGGTCATGCCGGGTACTTTTCATTAACTTTGCTGGAGAACATGCACGACCAAAGGAGGCATACTAATCTAAAGCTTGCATGTAGACTGGTGGCGTTTCGCGATTTTTCTAACATTAGTCAGGTATAAGTGGTTAGCCGAAAGCACCTCGACAATCTTAAAATTTCCCGTGCAAATAGACTGAAGACATTCATGGGAATAGGCGTCGTGGCATGTTTCTTTCTCGCGTGCGTGGGCTTTCGTGAAATTAAACGTAATTGGTGAATTTACTTAACATTAATATTGTTCCCACATATTTTAAAAACTTTGCTCCAATGAATGGATTTAGGCAAATTTGCAGTGAATTTCAGGGTTGTCCAAAACATGTAGTCACGTTTTCTGATTCTTGCGTCAGCACTGCTCATTAATAGCACATTTAACCTAATCGCTTTTAACCTTCACACGCTTCTGTTGCTTTAGCTTGGTTCCGATCCATGGAAAGTCCTACGCCGATATTTCCTGCTATGCAAACACTACCCGTAGTTGAAGATGCGCCAGATGGAGCATTACCCATCGGTTCTTCCAAGTCTGTCAGACTTAGACACCGATTTCCCGAGACCTGGCTCTGGCTTAACCAAACGGCCAAGTATTGGATTCTTTCAAACCACTCCTGTGACCACGAAAGTCCTCTTTCTGTCTTCCTAACTCTTTCTTCTTCATTTAGCTAAAACTGGTGACAAAAACACACAAACAACTAGAAGACTACCGTCGTTACTTGTGTCGCTATAACGTCGTGACATGGTTTCTGATAGGATTGTCATGAATCTCCTTGTTTTAAAAAATAATGTTTTCCTCTTGGGATCCTTTGATCCTTGTGCCCAGGCCGCTTGACTACCGTCACATCGCGCCCAACGGCGGCCAATCGGCCAACCAACCAACCCATCCCGGCGTTTGGTTTATCTACGGTGCGGGTCGATCGAGGTCCAGCTGTTACTTTACGGCCCTTAACGAGACCGCCGCTCGCTGGGCCTTATGCCTTTTCTCGAATTCCTCAACCTGTTGATGACAATCCGAAAGTGTTTTTACTCAGAGATCCGCCTCCCACTTGGATCTTCGCCACTAAGGAGGCCGGGTACTTAGATTTCCCACGTCAACTTCGCTGAAATTTTTCAGTTTACCACGTTATAACCTTCCTGCGTAGTTTCTCTTCGCGCTAAAACATATCTGTCAGCTAAAAAAAAGGCAGTTGCCTTAATTTACATGCTGTTCAACCTTTCGAAGCCTTTACTGACCAACCTAACGACGTTGACTTAAGGGTGACCAGAAAGGCAGGCCTTGAATTCTCTGTCCGATTCTGTGAACGCTCTTACAAATTACTGACACGGGACTAGGTGAGAGCTTAATCGAAATTAACCCCAGTAATCGGTAAAGAAGGTTCGAAGACTTGAATTAGGGCAGAGTAGTTGAAGATACCGTGACCCTGAAGTAGTGACTGTTGTGTGAAATCCTTGGCCGATTAATAGACTTGTGGACGTGATTTGTAGTCATGTGGCGCAGCCTGGATGCTATGCCCGTGGATTCCAGTCTTGTCGAGTCCCACAGTAATCCAAAAGGAGCGGAAATGGCCGACGACATGTCCGACCATGCTGGCATACGAGTTCGCACTCGGTTCCCCGAAGTGTGGCTCTATAATGGGTCGTTAGCGGGGTATTTATTGTCTACTGTACTAGCGTATCCTCCGCAAAACTGCATTGCGCAGATATATCACTCCAACTGACGCTACTTTTCGATCCATGCTGACAGTCTGACCTGCCGACGCTTATGTTAACTTAACGAGGTGTGGGTTTCATGGATTTCTTGTGACTTTGCGATGCATGGGGTTTTTCGTGGGGAGTTCGGAAAGCTTGCCGGTTTTGCACGTCGCTCACGGTCACGGGTCTGTCCAAACAAGCAAACAGCTTACTAATGGAAAACTTTCTGGTTGTAGCAATGATGGAACTGCCCTGTTCGTCAAAGACGCACCGGATACAATCACGTCCTGGGTGATCTCGGCCTTTTCACTGGATTCTTTCCATGGCTTGGGCATTTCGGATCAGCCAGCAAGGATGCAAGTTTTCCGTCCGTTTTTCATTCAGCTCAACTTACCATACAACGTCATCCGCGGAGAAGCTGTAGCCATCCAAGCGGTGGTCTTTAACTATATGAACAAAGACGTTACGGCCGAAGTCACTTTAGAAAATGTGGGGGATTTTGATTTCGTCGGATCCCCTTGGCAAGACAATGAGATTACAGGTGAGTTATTGAGGCAGTTTCTTACGAAGGAGAGGTGATTCATGGGCCGACTCCTCTCAATAAACATCTTTGTTTCTTTCGAAGACCAAGAATTGTTCAGGAAGAAATCTGTGTTTGTGAAAGCGCAGGATGGTTCGCCCGTTTCCTTTTTAATCAGACCCAAGACTATTGGTAATATTGACATTAAAATGAAGGCCACCAGCCCGTCAGCCGGTGACGCCTTGGTACGTCAATTATTCGTCAAGGTAAGCAACCTTTTTTTTCTTATTTGGGAGTTTCCTGAACTATAGCTTGTCCAATAAGTGTGTGCTTATATTTGCAGCTCGAAAATTTCAAAAACCCGTTCATCTTGCACTCTAGCGCCTGGCTTAAGACGCGGGTTTTTGTAGGAATTTATTCCTGTTTTAAAGAAAGTCAAACAGTTTGCATTTTCGACTGAAATTAGACGGAAGTATATATTATCAACAGATAAAGCTACAGTCTAAACCTATCGCCGATGAAAAACATTATTTTTATCGTGTCTTTTCACTTTAAATTCTCTGTGATGTTATTCATTATTTTCATATTTTTTACATTGCGTTATTATTATTGCACCGTTCACTACTTGAAATCATTTGAAGTTAATATTGTATGGTTATTAATTATAGTAAAATGTTATGCGAATTTTCTTATTGTGCTCTTAGGCAGAAGGAGAGACCATCTACCACAATAAAGCTATTTTACTGGACATGCGCAGTTCACGTTCGTTTACAGAAAACGTGACCATTACTATGCCAAAGAATGCCGTTGCAGGATCCCAGTTTGTGGAATTTTCGGCTATTGCAGACATCATGGGTCCGAGCATAAACAATCTGGATCAACTATTACGCATGCCCTTCGGTTGTGGCGAACAGAACATGTTGCTTTTCGTGCCCAATATTGTCGCTACCGAATATCTAAAAAATACCGGTCAGCTTACGGACGCTATTAAGGCTAAAGCTCTTCGTTTTATCGAAACCGGCTACCAAAGGGAGTTGACTTACCGACGTGAGGATGGCTCATTCAGCGCCTTTGGCAAATCAGACCCGTCCGGCAGCACGTGGTTAACAGCATTCGTGGCTCGTTCCTTCCACCAAGCATTGCCTCACATTGCTATCGAAGAAAAGGTCATCAACGATGCCCTGCAGTGGCTGTCTGTCAATCAGCATTTAAATGGTAGCTTCCCAGAAGTGGGCAAAGTCTCCCACACGGATATGCAAGGTGGATCTGGCAAAGGCGTTCCCTTGACTGCTTACACTTTGTTGGCTTTTTTGGAGAACAAAAACCGGACCAAGTTCACCAATCCCATCAATAAAGCAATTGCCTTCTTGGCTAAAGAGTTACCGACCATTACAGATGCGTATACCCTATCTGTTGTTACCTATGCGTTGCATTTAGCCGAGCATCCATCACGCAACCAAGCGTTTGATATGCTCGATAACATGGCGAACACCACTGAAGGCTTCAAGTTTTGGTTCAAATCCAACCCCGAAAGCTTGACCAAGAACCCTTTCGCATCTGAGACGCGTTCTGTCGATGTGGAAATGACAGCATACGCCTTGTTGACATACCTTCAAAGAGGCTTAGTTTCGGAAGCGCTCCCTATCATGAAATGGATGGTAGCGCAAAGGAATTCAAACGGTGGATTTACTTCCACGCAGGATACTGTTATTGGACTGTATGCGTTAGCGAAGTTGGCTGAAAAGATCACTGTGCCTAACACCAACGTTGAAGTCAAGATTGTGTATAATGAGGGAACAGAAACCGTTAATCTCCGACGAGAGAACGCCATGGTCTTACAGAAATTCAGGGTAAATTTCTGCAATTTCTTTTTTTTTCGTGCATTCAGCCTTCATTTCCATTTTTTTCTATGTTGAACAGTTGCCCCGTAGAACCACGGACGTTGTCATTCAAGCTAGCGGGAGTGGCTTCGCTATTCTGCAAGTGTCGCACGGATACAATTTAAACGTGACTGGAGAATGGCCGCTTTTTACGTTAGATCCCCAGTTGTTCAGAAACGCGGACAGAAACCGTATGCAGCTAACTGTTTGTTCCAGGTAACATTGTTACCGTTATTTGGAAACAGTTAAAAAGATGTGCCTTTTTTCGCTTTTTGCAGTTTTGTTGGAGAGGAGAGTAATATGGCAGTCATGGAAGTCACGTTACCCTCAGGTTACATAATGGACGTTGATTCTTTGCCGAGTTTGAGGGCGTACAAGGACGTAAAACGCGTAGAAACAAAAGAAGGCGGCACCGGCGTAACATTGTATTTTGATAAGGTAAACTTCCACGGAGAAAAGCGAGTCCCGTCTATTCCTGTTTGTTTAATTAATTTAATTATTACTTTTTTATATCAGATGACTAGGCAAACGGTGTGTCCTGCCATTCTGGCCCAGAGAATTTATAAAGTTGCTGAACAGCGTAAGGTACCTGTTGTCATGTACGATTACTACGATCGATGTAAGTTATAGAAAAAGTTAAATAAATATAATTACAACAACGTATTAACGTTCCTTTGTAGCACGGCGCGCTCGGGTGTTCTATGAGCCCATCAAAGCAGAAGTGTGCGATATATGCCACGGACCGGAATGCAAAGCTCAGTGTGCATCCAAAGAAGGCTGGTCGGCCGAAGAAGAGAATGGAAAAGGATGGGGAACTTTAGATCCTACGAGTTTAACAACGGGTGGACAGTCTGCATCCTTGCCTACGGTTTTAACAGTAATATTGTCGGGTTTGCTAAGTGCGCTTTTATTATTGTAAAAAGTTAACATTGGGCATTGTTTTGTGAAACTTTCATTGGAAGGAGTTGCGATGGTACCACTCCCTTTCTGTTTTTATTAAATTTGTATAAAGGTATGCGTTGTTACTTTGCAGCAGTCTGTCCTTTTTTGCTAGTTCTCAAAATTAGTAAAACAACTCGATCCAGGAAATTATTTTAGACTCGAAAAAAAATCGTACTACAAGTATGACCACTTCTCATCTGGGTAATATTGTCATAAAATAGTCTGATATGATTTATTTTCGTTATTTTTCGCCGACGGACTCTAAAACATAGATAACAGAACGTAAGCAGTACGACTTACGAGCAGTACGAGTCCGTCACTTTTAGGAACATCGACAGGACTACGATAAAGTATGGTAAAGTAAAGTTACAGAAAGCATACAATTTAGGCGTCATAACAATATTTTTTTATTTTACATGAATAACACTTTTCTAATAGATTATTAAGTTTCGTATGTTGTCGTTAGCTTACATAAATAAGGCGTATGTACTGTGGTGGCCGCTGATTTACCGTCATGAAGAAGGTGAAGGGACTCGAACCAATCACTTGCAAGGTGAAATGTAAGCCGCGCACTTCAAACGCATGCACACTGCAGATTGCGTAAATGACACGTTTGAACTAAATAAGGAGTTGCCGCCAGCTAATTTAAGACGTGATGTTGTGAGATCTTTTAAGTTTTGTTACAAGTCGCTTTCAGTTTCAAAGTTAGACCGCTATGTTTTGACTCTTAAAAATAAAAATAATAAAATACATAATAAAAAATAAGTATAATAATAATAAAAACAGCGCAAAAGCAAAGGATCCATGACTCCAGTTCCACTTACTCAAACGATATGTAAACTTGATAAACGAAACCAGTATAGAAACGGCAATAGGCGAAAGCCTAAGTCGTTTTTTTTCGGGAAAAAGAAAGATCCATGAAGGCACAGGGAGAATTTTGAAAATCGCGCTGAAGTGAACCTGTCTCGACGGCTTGACTCGCTGTCTACAAAGTCAGAAAGAGTCAACTACACCACCCCGCAGTCTGACGCACAGACAAATAAAACGCCGTTAAGCGGTGGTGTGGAGCAAATAAAACGCAATTGAACTACACCTTCAGACGGCGTCAGCGTACTCAGACAAATAAAACGAGGCTCGGGGTAGCACAGATTTACAATTGTCTCGTCCAATACCTATTTTGTAGCGTGCTACATAGGCTACTTCGGATATTTGAATACACAGCATATTTGAATACTTCGCGCACGGTCCCTATTAAAATAAGCTAGGTTGTACTGTGATATTAATTATATATTTTTAATACACATGTAGAAATATAGTATTTATTCAACCAGTATTTTTTATTCGGTGCTTGTCGGACTTAAATCAACTACGAATCTACTAAAAAAATAGGGCTTGCAGGACTTAGCCAACTCCGAAGTTTACCAAAAAAGGGCTTAATCTGGACTTTAATCCGGGCCAAGGGCAAATCCGCCCAACCCTGCACTGAAGTGTCAAATCCTTCCAGTACGAATGAAAGTCGTAATGATCAGGGGTTGAGACATTTTATTACGTCTGATCCCAGAAACATAAAGGTAACTCTTTACAAGTCAATATGCTCGTAAGGTTGCAATAGAAAATAAGCCAGGTTCAGAAATAGGATTCCAGCATATAAATATTTCTCCTACTTCGTGCCAAAAACTTATACCTTATTTACAGCAGTTAACATTGTAACAAAAACATTTCATCAACACTTCACGTTCCTTCTTCCTCTTAAAGTCAACGCCTCCAGGAACAGTCAGCTTTATTGTCCGCCTTTCACAACTATCAATAAAAGTGCGGCTAAATTAGTTCAGGTATCTCAGCTCATTCTTAGACACCTACCTCTGTCTTTGGCACGGTTTTGAACGTGCCTGTTACAACGCACCGCAAACTTCCGGTCATGATTAAGCTGGTGGGACTGGCAAAGCCACACAAGTCAGGTGACATCGGAGACATGGGTGTTCCCGAATCCACAGACATCGTAGTAATAGAACTGTCGGACCTTCCCACTCTTCTGTGGCCATTGCCAGTTTCAGATTCATCGAAATTATGTGACAGGTCTGCCATGATGCCAGATTCTGCGGCAAAAATAGTTCAATCTTTTTACACCTCCCTTACAATTTCAGAACTTACCATTAGAGCACTGGCTTTGATTGGTCGAACGATTCGCTCTAGGACTATCAACTGGATCGAAGGCCAAATTTAAAGCTCCCACATTCGGAATTACTCCTGAACAGCCTGAACTGCTTCCTGAACTAGAGGAGCTAACCGAAATTATGGAATGCGGCCGTTTACTATGGTGTCCATCGCCAAGGTTTATGGAAGTGACAGACTGACGAAAGCGGGGGGCTGTTAGGAGATTTAATATTTTTAAAAAAGTTAACGTTAACCGCCATTAACCAGCGAATGGTTTATTACCTTTACAAAGCTGCGTGAAACTTATGGATCTGTCATTAATTTGGTCCCGGCTGGGTCGTATATCTAAACAAGGCTTGTTGCCAACGCCCATTTCTACCATTTCCGCCATGCGTAACTCTGACGAGGAATAACACGTCATTAATTTTACGAAACATCAAACCGGGATACTGGATTCATACCTCGGTTTCGAAACGCTTGCTTCCATAGCAGACGTGACAAATCTTCTACCCAAGCATCCTTCGTTTCTGGCGACATGGACTGCAAAAGGAACAAGTCGTTGAGCTTGCGCTTACGAAACCAGATCTCAAACTTGGTTTTCGAGTCGCCCACTTGAGCTGTCATCCCAATATCGCTAATCTTCATGCTGTGCTTGTAGATGTAATTATCCAAATTCTGTGAATTGATTGAAACCTTATTAACATCTTTCGAATATCTTGCTTTGTTAAACGAAGCTTTACCTTTCGTTCAGGATCTCTTTTGGCTTTGCTAAACAAGACCAAATCCTCGAACAAGAAAACATGTCGTAATCCCTTTTTACGTCCTTGCCATACCAAAAATTCGTTTTGACGTAGTAATCTTCCTTGTTCTTTTACGTTCACCTGCATTTACATATACAATTAGCACCTATTTACTGAAACGTTTCAAGAAAATCGTACATCGCAATCTCTAAGCGAGTCCATTGCTAACAGATCGTTGCCATGCCGCAGTTGGAATCGCACCATTTGCTCGGCCAACAACAAATCCGGGTATTCTGGCTCTTTCTCATCACTTTCCTTCAATAGCTGCTTGAGGAGCAACGCGTACTTTCCCATACGCTGGACAGGTTTCAACAAATAGCTCGCTAAGTCCATCTTGTCTCCCAGTTGCACTTGTTTGTCCTGTACCCAAAATATGCCTTTTTAAAACTTTATCCCCCAAAAAAGTAAAATAAATACCACAAGCAAACTTACCCTAAAAAATGCTGTACCGTACTCCGACAACAAGGTGTCTGATTTTGGTTTATTCTTGTTATATAATGCATATAAATAAAATTGCTGCTCCTACAAACGCAACCGATCAGTGTTATTCTAAAGATTTAAAAATCTTAGCAAAAAGTGCCTTACATGTCTCAGAAAGCACTGCCCGACCAAAAAGGGCATGGTTTCGCACATCTCCAACTCCTTGAGGAAGTAATGACTATGAAATTCGTGAATCTTCTCCAGGTTGCCAAAAATAACGTTGCGTTTTCCACGTAGCGCCTGCGGAATATCTTCTCGGGACAACTCGGGGATGTAATTTTCAATGATATACTCCAGAGAGCGTACGTAGTCTCTTTCTGTTTGAATCATTTCTCTCATAATGAGCAATAGCGTCCTATTACGAAAAAGACAAGAAACGTTCTTTAGATCTTCTTGGATTTTCTACGACGCTCGAAATTTATCTTCTATTTCTTTGTTTCTTGCGAAACGAGAAAAGGAAAGGTTTATTCACTTTTGCGTTTTAATTTGTTGTTCAGTGAGCCCTGCCTCTTCCATTTCGGCTAAGGGCAGAGATAAATTGAGGTTGGATGCCCGCGAATAAAGGTGACTGTTCACCGGGATGGGTGACACAGGTGTGCTGGGTATGGTGGACGAAGCCTCTGGTGCACCTGTAGCGGAAGGATCCGTCGGCCGTCCGTCAGAATCTCCTTCAGGGTCTTCGGTGTCTTCTTGATCCTCCCGATCGTTATCTCCCTGCGCAGACGGAGACCCTACGGAGGCACCGGAATCTTCTATCTCGCCCAAACTTTTAAAATAGAACCGCACATTTATATTCATTAGAAAAGAGCCGGCCCAATTTTCCTCGAACGCCCCACCCTTTTCTTCGGGTGGTTTCACAACATCGACAAGACACGCTTACTTTTCAGAGATGGACCTAGGTGTGCTTTTCTCCTCCGGAATCTCACTGCTGGTCGAAGATACACTATCTGTGTATTGTAAACGGGGTTTGGCTACCGGTGGTTCATAGGACAATGACCGCGTTAGGAGACTGGCTTTGCTCGCGAAATTTCCGCCGTAAGACAACCTTCCTAAAGTGGCACTCGTGTTCTTCGAAACTGTGCTGCCAACTTTGTTCACTTCATCGGAACTGAAGCTGCTCTGCCCCGAAGACGTTGACGAAGCCGAAGCAGTTGTCGAGGTGGACGAGTACGACTTGGAGGACGCAAAACTTTGCACAGACATTCGTGATGTGTAAACCAGGCTGCCCCGGGTAACGGGTGACGCGCAAGCTTTGTCAACTTCATCGCAACTGACTGGACTGCTTGTCGTGGTCACGGAGTCTAAACAGGAGCAAGATGTGGTGTATGCCCCGTTTGTCCTTCCGGCAGTGGACGCAATTAAGTCTACTCATAGCGCATCAAATTAGTACACACCAGTACACCTGACATTATCAAACTCGTCACCTGTGCTCATTTGCGAATTACCGCTGACTATTTTCGGCGTGCTGGATTGGAATTCGGCGGGATGACTGACTTGGGGTGATGGGGGAGTGACATCGTAGGAGGCTGTGGGTGGCTCGGCATCACTACAGTCTCTTTTCACGCCAGGTTTCCTGCTGTGCCGCTGCAGAATGCTTTGCCTGGCTCTCATTAAATCCAGCGTCTCTTGACATCGCGTGCGTGCCACCTGCAATGAATTAATTAGGAAGATAAAAACATTTCACTCGCAGACACAAAAATAGAATCTTCAACACAAGCATAGGAAAATGCTACAGAAAACATGGCAGTACAATACGGAACCGCAGAATTAGTAAACAAAATAGCACAATAGTAATAAGCAGGAATGTTAAAACTGTAAATAAAATAACAAAATGGAAATAACACAATAAATGAAATAACGAGAACAGAAATAGCCTTGTAAGCAAAATGATTAAAATACAAAGAAATAGTAAAGGAAAAAGTAAGAAGTAGATTCTGGCTGCAACGCTGCTTTACCTTGCATTGTTCCAGCAATGCTCGGTTGCCCAACTTTTCGGTTAGGCTTTGCATATTATCAAAGACGGACGGTTCCAGCGGCGGTCGATTGCGAAGAAAATTCTCCAATTGCCGGAGCAGATGATTAGCTAAAGCAGGGCATGGACTCGCACTCGGCTCCAGCTTAAGTCTCGAGGCCATTTTCATCGCTTCCAGGCCCCAATCGTAGGCCTAATTGGCAGAACACAACCAGAAAATAATGGAATTTATTAAATTTTCCCACATCTACATCTAGCTGGAGGTAATTCACGCTTTTACAGCCACACTTCGTTTTTCTTTTCCATAAATTTAAATACAGAGATCTGGAGCAATGTCTATTGCCCAGGAATACGAGGTTTATGATTCACGTACCTTATCTAAAAGTTCGTAGCATCGCGTGGTGTCTTCTAATCGTTCTCTCGTGTCCTCTAACCGATCGCTGAATCGGCACAATTGCGTTTTCAAGGATTGTGCCAAGTCCTGGATTGAAGCTTCACTGTTTGCATTGCAGGGCTTTTCACTCTCCGGTGACAAACCTCCTTCGACTGAGTTCTCACAACTTGAAGACGTTTCCGCATAGCTGAATTCTTCGAGAAGATCGTTGCCTTTTTCAATCTGTTTCTGCAAAAATAGAGTAAAAAATCGTTCAAGTCCACTTTTCTTTTTGTCAGCTACAGACGCTCATTTCAGGTACTCTCCGTTCCAAGCTTCCAACATTGCATGCAACCTTACCACGTCCCCGACCACGAGAAAACATTTACCAAACTCTGAAACATTTAACACCCTCGAGGAAAAACCACTTCCCCGAGAAGTCAAGTCGTACCCGGCATTTTGCATACTAATATAAGTTAGCCAGCTAAAAACTTTTCGTTTTGTAACCAACAAGACAACACCCTTGGTCCCTTTTTTGTTCCTTACAGTAGAATATGCTACAAGCGAAAGTGAAAAACACAGGAACGGGTGTAGCGAGCACTTAAAAAGAGAAAGTATAAGATTGCTATCTTGCAGCTTCTTTCCGCTTATAATGTAACGCTATTACGCTTTCAGCACCTAAACAGTTGGTGTCCAGTAAGGATCACATGTGTCTCCAAACCTCATTTCCACCCCTCAGAAAATACTTACAAGAAAGGTTGCTATAATGCTAGAATGAGGATCGGTTCTTGGCCTGCAATCAAATGTTGCTCCAACTTCATAAAGAAAACCCGAAAAATTTTGGCACCTCGCCGTGATTTTTTTCACATGCTCCAAGCTCACCTACTACGGATTTCCATGCAAATGGATCCCTCAACTTCCATAGTAAGTCCCCTTTTCGATTTGTCTACACCACACGAGTTTGTTCTCAATCCTTCTCACAAGTCAATGAGAAGCACAGCGTAGCTCCATCAGCGAGAAAAAAAGGTTGGCAAACCTGCTGCGAGTGGCCTGATGGATACACGAATTTACTTTGTGGCTTCTCCAGCAAGCTCTCGATACTGTTTAGTTTTACTTTGATAAGGAGCGTACAAAAATTACTAGCATACCCCTGGAACAGATGGGCACCCCAAAACAGGCTGTTTGCTTTTTTTGCTTGTAGCCCTGCCCCCAGTCTTTCCAGCTTTTGAATTTCACGTTTCTCTACAAAGTCTATTTCCCCTTTCTCGAATATGTCGTGAAATTCACGCTTTTCCCGGTTAAAATTTATATTTTTCACAAGTTTCTAGTTGGTTGACCGGGGGCTAACGCAGAAATACCTATAAGGAACAACAACGAAACCTGGAAAACGGAAAACACCTCGCATCCCTTATTAAACGTTGGTTTGGGGGCATTTTCGACACGCGAAGACGGCCTGAAAGGCAAGAAAGGTTCCGTTTTGACCTCTTGTGGCCTTGATCTTGAAAACCAAAAACGGGGGAAGAGTTTATTTTAGCAAACTGTAGTTGAGGGCACACATCTGAGTGAAAAACTGGTGACATTTCTTTCTTAAGGAGATTCTTTGTTGGGAAGATCACAAGGTTAGAGAATGCGGACCCGAAGATGGTCCAGGCTTGTGCTATTTACCGGGTCCTTGGAAAGCGATTGTGTCGATTTAATCTTCCAAACCTCCAAAATCAATAAACCTCGAGGAGGTCAGGGAATATGTGAGGATGACCTTTAGTTTGACAACGCAATTAACCCACTTTTATGCCGAGTAAGTGCCTCGTCAGTTGTACTGCACACATATAGATGCCTTTTCATCCTTGACTCAGCACCGTTCCACCCTCTCTACTTAGAAGTGTTCCAGACCCTTGTAAACAAGGCGTAGACACAAGCAATATCGGTGTCGTCATTTCATCCGGTAAGACGTTTTTTGTCCTTGGAAGGAACCGTTGAAAACATGACATTATGATACCCCCATAAACGAAGTCATTAAGAGGGCTTAGTCGTTTCCGGTAGCAGGACCCCGTGGTATGCAACAATGGAAACGTTAAAATGTGCCTTTTCAAGAACGGGGTGAAAAGGATAAGGTTATATTTGGAGTGATATGCTCGATAGTAATGCCAAGTCAGCGGAAGTGTTCCTTAGATAAATGTGACATAAGTATGCAGATAGTATAATACATGTATGCAAATTATTTTATGTAGGACATTCTCAAGAAAATGTGCCTGTTACTCGGCCTGGCAAAGCCACTACGTAGATAAAGATATTAATGAGGACCCCTGATCCATTTTACCTTCAAACTTTCAAATTGCACAAAGAATAACAAGGACGGAACAGAATATAGGCTATACTACTCTAAGAAAATTGGGCTACCAGCACATCATATATGCAAATACCCCGAATATACGGGTTTTGAAGATTTACCGTCATAATCAACGCAAAAGATAAAATTCTACCCGGGAAATGTTCCCACCGTGTAAGGCTACAAAGTTCGCAGATCAACGTTCGCTTGGTGGTTTCGAGACTTGGTGGCTTCTCAGCCTGGTGGTTTTCGAGACATCTTTACTAGGTTCATGTCGAGAAAAAAAAATAACTAAAAGCTAAGTACAAGGTTCAGTGCCTAAAGGGAAATCTCATGGCGTCTATGAGAATGTTCTGCATAATACCGTCTTTACCCGATACTTAGCTCGAACGATCAGACAACTGATGTCAGGTCAACCACAATTTGTGTCAGCCGAAAGGTGTGGAGGCTCAAACAGCGAGCAATTTTTAAACAGTCTATCCCGATATTTTTTTAAAGCTAAACGAGAACATAAGATCCCACGCCACGGGATATCCCTGCACCCACAAGCCACGAATGTGTGGTTCACTACCAAGCGCACACCAAAAATTTACATACAGTGATTAAGCTTGAAGGATGTGTCCTATATTGCAGCATATGAGGGCAGGAAGTTGGCTGTTGAACATGGCCACTTAATTAAATCTGGGTCCCGGCTTGTTACGGATTGCCTATTTGCTCGTTGACGAAAGCCTCACTTATACTTCTAGCCCAAATTAGGAAACATGTTCAGTACGTTGCTATTGGATGTAACACACCGTATTGGCTCTAACCCTCCCCGCAACATCCCCTCAAAGTCTTTACGAATGCTACGCATTGATCGTTATTAAATCATACGAATCCTACCCCTAAAGCAAGGGACGCGTGCTACATTATAATACTCGTACGGATCTTATTGTGGAAGGGGTGCTCTTCGTAATTTAGTCTGGGTACACACATGCAAAAAATCGCGTCCGCCCGTTTGGAGGCGCGTCGCTCGGCCGCCCCAGCTGCCGCTAAGCCTATTGTTTGCGTCCTTTTCAATCCCTGCAGATGTGTTCGAGGTTATGTGTACGGAGTTGTGTCTTATATAGGTTAGGGGCTATTCTACGGTCTAAAATCGAAAGAAGGGGAGAAGTTCGGAGGTAGCGCATCAAATGGCTCGGTTAATTCAGTCACATTGTTGGCTTCGCAGCCCTCCCCTGCCCCCGACTCCCCCTCCTTCAACTTTTGATCTCACTCCTCTTGGGACGCACATGTCATGGTCAGAAATGGAACAGAAAAGGAGGCTTTTACGGCGGCATCACTCTACTTTATGAACGTGACGCGAGTCCAACTTAATGATAGGCCAAGGCATTGAGTTTCTCCCCAACTTTCAGCGTCGCATAAACTTGTTGCTTTCTATTTGTCTATAAGCAGCTCAAATACCAGTTGAAACGCCGAACACAGCTTTTAAGGAGAAAATAGAAACTGAACCTAGAAGGGGGTTAATGAGGTTTAACTTCTTTGTTTTAAAAGATGTAATTCTTTCGCATCTGTGTTATTTGGAAAAACTGGTGACCAGCTGTTTGCAACTCCTAGGTTCATGAGACACCATTTGATGTGGGTAATTTTACCTGTGGGAATTGCCCTAAACCACGCATTCATGCGGAAAACATGGTGTGATGTAAACTGGTTTGTTTACTTGAACGTACCGTCCTTCAACAAATCTGAGAAACTCCATCTCACAAGGCACAGTTTCATCATACTAACCCGATATACAGTGGAACCCACTTAATTTCATATCGCATAAATTCATAACCCGTCTTAATTCATGCTGAATATACGGTCCCGTTTTATTCCCGTTTAATTCTGTAGAGACAGGATTCGTTCTATTTCATATGGCATAATTTCACGAACCGCCGAAATTCATAAAAAGACTAAGTCCTATTGGGTATTTAAAAATGTTAAGTAACTCCAGCTAATTTCATGCGCAATCGCACCGGCAATTAGTGAAACCTGGAGGCCGCAAAATTCCCAGATATGCTTCGACTAACTCGTATTCGAGCGTAATCCTTAAGCCAAAACCTTTCACCTCATCGTTGGACGAGCGATATAGGTTACTAAATCCGTGTTTAGTAGCGTGCTGTGAAATGGGAAGTGAAGATGTCGAGGAAAAAGTATACAAGCCTATTACTAAGCCAGCGAGTTTAAATTGTCGCGCTTTTAGAGAAAAACGAAACACAACCATCAATCGCAAAGAAGTTTGGTGTTGATCAGGGAGAGTTATTTGCTTCCTTTTCGTATTTCTCAGCCTTATAAAAGGCAACTCCGTGTTATTTCAAACTCCAGGTAAATTCATAGAAATCGTCCGGCCCCGAGCCTATGTAATAAAGCGGGTTCTACTGTACTATAGAAAATTTGTCCTAAGTTCACACTGCGTGATGTAAGGCAGTTGAAACAGTGATCTTGTCCATTAAGCAGGCTTGTACGGAATTGGAGTTGATTTGCACTTAAGTCCGGATTAAGCTCATTTTTTTATGCATTA
Source organism: Triops cancriformis (assembly GCA_020615345.1). Taxonomy (NCBI): domain Eukaryota; kingdom Metazoa; phylum Arthropoda; class Branchiopoda; order Notostraca; family Triopsidae; genus Triops; species Triops cancriformis. Next base: position 42,068 of record JAHZNP010000669.1, read on the forward strand.
AGGAATTGCTCAAGTTCGACAATTCTTTTTTTATTAAAGAGTCGAACTTGCACTTGATTTTACATCAACTGTTTGAAATGAACTTGGAAGGGAGTTGGATTTTACGTTACAGGATTTGCTTTTCTAGGA